>JAHZNC010001676.1:0-15938 GCA_027744095.1 Zhuqinia jingwanae
ATCGTGCAAGAATGTACTGTAGCTGTAAGTCCTGAAAGAATATTCATTTACATTTTAAGGGTTAACCCGGCAAGCAAATTGCATCAATCGTCTCATCCAATTACGTAAGACTTTGTATTGCTATTTATCAACCCTTCAACACTCCCCAAGCCGACTTAGTGAAAATCAGTCTCAACCTCTCAACTGCCAACCACAAATATGTACTTTAAATAAATGATTTTCACCAAATTCCTGTCCAGGGTGGGTTTATGGTTTCAAAAATCGAAATGAACAAACAACGCATTAAAAATAAATGATATTTTGTTCAGCAGCCGGTCCAACAAGAGTTAGTTAAATGTGACGAAACAGGTAGACAGACAGAGTCTCACAGAGAGAGAGAGAGAGAGAGAGAGAACACAATGGCTCATGTTCACAGCAACAATCCCTGCATAAAAATGGAATGGATAGGAATGCAGATCAACAGGTATTCTTCTACTCTGCGTGCATTGGTTATGCATACTGCACATGGTATGACGATGTACATACAATGAATTAACTGCATGCTACTTAAATCACACAAGTATTTTTCAGTCTACAAAGTTAGTTTTATTTTACTCTTGATAGACAGTTTTGTTTGGTTCTTTAACTGTGTGTGTTGTGTAGGCAGTAGGCAGGCACACGACGACAATAAATATGATACGATGAATCTTGGTTTAGTGTGTTTCATCATCCCATCCGAATGGCTAAGGCGAGTTGCAATCTTTTGCCATTATTGGTAATGCCATTTTTCATGTGGCTAGCAAAAAATGGGTTGTAAAAACTTGCGAGGTTCTTGTTGTTGTTATTTTTATTATTATTGAGTAAGTTCCATCACCACCGCCCCTAGCAACGCTCAACTTAGTAGTAGTGATAGAGTGCGTGTGTTCAGCAGAAACATGTAATGAATGACCAATCAATTAATTTATTGCATAAAGGAATTTTCAAGTTCAGGTCTCAGGTGTACTCCGTTCCCACATTAAAACTTGGGTGAGTATGTATCATCTTTATAAAAAAATTATTAATATAAATGCAATTATAAATTGTATCAATCGGCAATCTACTCGAAACATTTCTTTTGTCCATGTCGTTTTTGGCACCCATGCATTTCGCAACAATGTCATAATATACTTTTTAATCCCCTCTCCTTCATTCAAGTGCTAACACAACTTCAATTCGTAAGTAATTATTTTCTAAAAAATATATGTTCAAATCAAATATTATTGAGGAAAACCCTTGGGGAAATATGCTTGGACTAGTTCAATATTTACAGAAATATTAGTGTGATTGGCACGTAGAATTCCTTTCCCATGTGTCAGAAACCAGAAAGTTCTCCCTCCTCCCACCCGATAAATATCAATGGCATTAAATTTTCCAATTATTTGTCGTCAATATTTAGTGATTCTCAACATTCCTAAGATTTACTATGACAATTCCACAGTATTTTTCGTACGATACTGCTGCTTGATTGCTTGACTTGGCATTGAAACGACAAATTAAAAGGTTTGGCTTGGTAAATCAAAGTTTTTTTTATTGGAGTTTATATTGATTATATCCAAAAACTAATCTGACAGTACGCAACGTTAAGAGATCATCATCCCACCATTTCTACTGTGCTTGTACTACTACTGATATACGCAATTTTTGATATCTCAATAAATAGCTAACTAGCCATATATAATTCTTGCGAGGAAACGAAAGGTTGTCCTCGTTTGTACAAACTTGAAACGACAAGAAAAAACCCTAAACGATTTGTATTTTTTCCATCCCACATACTTAGTTTAAAGTGCATTTTGTGTGTTTATTTTATTACTGTGTTGTTTTAAGGTATGAAGGCTTTATCGAAATGTGGTGTCAATCTGTCTCTCAACTAAAAAAAAAGTAGCTTGTCCCTTCTTCTTTTGAATGCCTGCAACTTGTTACACGGTACGGTTGTGACTTTTTAAATTCGTTCGTCGATTTTTTAGCAACAGCAGAGCTCACACACAAGAATTCTATTTATTTGTTATTAATTAGGCAGATAGGCTTAACGGTCATATAGTCATAATTGCTGGAGACGGGCAGGAACGAAATTTTTCGTTCCATATATTCCACCCTCTCTATATATTCTCTAAAAATGTAACTTATTGTGTAGAGATGTGTAGCTCACGGATTACTTCATGAGGTATAGTGTTATAAAAAATGCTTTTGTTGATATTCCGCGTAAATTTCGTACACAAAACAAATGCATACCTTTTAAGTGTTGAGTATTTACAGCTTAGCTAGTTTTAATTGTTTGCACACTTATTTTTAACTTCGCAAAACAGTTGTACGGCTTAAAGGAGTAATTCTGTGGCTGATGGTAATAATAATACTCATAATAATAATGAATGACTGATACGTTGATGAATAGGATGATGATCCAAATAATGCGAATGGCTACGTTGAATATCAAATTTTTCCGTTTTGTAACCTTCTCCATAAATAGACATGGATACATCAAAGGACACATAAAGAGACGCTCATATGTATGTCTCTGTGTCGATAGGCTGGCTATGGCTATTAGTACTTAGTAGTCACCTCATCATAAGTATAGACAAATAATTTTGAGCGTAACCCTTTCATTAATATATACAAACAAAATAGAAGCTTAATTTGCATAACTGAGCTTTGTTTGGGCAGTGCAGCACCATCATTTTTCGTTACAAGGCATCTTCTGTTTGTATTTGGAGGGCATTGTCATTAAGAAAAAGTGAAAGTGACCATAAACGATCGATTCATTTTTTTAAATGTAGCTACAAGCTCTGTGGGACTTGCAGCATAATAGAGGAGTATATTACTTCTTGCTGGCGGACAAGAAAACACGGCGTGCGTGCGTTACAGTCAGTAGTATTTACACAAAGACATATTGAACAACGGGAAAAAAATTTGGACATCCTACAACAAAATTTGCACATTGTGGTTGCAGCATGTACATACACCTACATTACATACTACGAAAGTGCAAACGTGCTGTTTTCTATGTATTCTAATTTAGATATTGCATTTCTGTACAGTTTATTTACAAAAAACTAAATACCATTGTAACAACTTGGAAGAACTAGTCGCGCCAGCGTTTATTAAATTTTAGCGCCAGTACGTATTAGCTTTTCTTATTCACTATTGACATTTACTATTAAAAATTGTTAAAAGCGAATGTGTAGTGGAGCCAAGGTAACACATACAGGACTATATTGGCCATTCTACTCAACGAGAACTCGGGATTTATGTACAGTTTGTTGTGGGTTGTAATGCCAACCATATATTCGGGATTTCACTCCCCATTTCCCCTTCCCCTGAATGAAAATGCCTCTGTGGGAGGTGAGAATGGGTTCAACGAGGTTAACGCATAAGCTTAAGAGCGGGGATATATGATCCACCATTACAAGACAGAATTATTTACAAAAAACTAAATACCATTGTAACAACTTGGAAGAACTAGTCGCGCCAGCGTTTATTAAATTTTAGCGCCAGTACGTATTAGCTTTTCTTATTCATTATTGACATTTACTATTAAAAATTGTTAAAAGTGAATGTGCAGTGGAGCCAAGGTAACACAAACAGGACTGTATTGGCCATTCTACATATTCGGGATTTCACTCCCCATTTCCACTTCCCCTGAATGAAAATGCCTCTGTGGGAGGTGAGAATGGGTTCAACGAGGTTAACGCATAAGCTTAAGAGCGGGGATATATGATCCACCATTACAAGACAGACATTCATGACATTCACATGAACTATTCTTCTCCACACATAGTAATTTTGGTAGTGTGCGGCAGATCCATGAGCAAAACTCATGTGCACCGACACAACATTGGTGCTACGCATATTATTTACGCATTGAAGTTGCTTTTATCTGGTATTTTGTTATTTGATCAATGATCACGATGTAGTTCAGTAGTATTACTAATAATAATTGCACACTGCCTGCTTATTTTTATTTTAGTGCCCCACCAGAAGATCTTCTGCAACCATCGTATTGGATGAACTTGGATTGTGGGACCGATGCGGGTTTTACCGTAATTCATTTCTTGCCTTAAGAGAACCCGTTTTCACTCCTTTGTTGCCTATATATTATCGTTATCATTATACAGTTGGCATTGGCAGAGTTCTCCTATTTGTAGCTTGAATTGAAACAACAGGTACTTATGTATATGTGCGTGTGCATGTGCATGCTGAGTGCTTGTAGTTTTTGATTGTTACCAAAAACCCAAGTTTGTTTGATTTGAACAAGTACGTAGTACGTAGTGTCTATGGTAAAAAAAAATATCAATGATAATCACCGCCATGTTACTACCACCTTAAATCATTATTTCAAAACTATTTCGAATATTGGTTTTATCAATTTGTGATTTTACCACCACTTATAGTGTATACGTGTATATTTTAAGCTATAAAAAATGTTTCATGAAAATATTGAAAAATAAGTGTTCAAGTTCAACATGAGCAAAAAGGAGTGACAGAATTTTTGGTAGAAATTTCTTGTATTCCTTAAAGGAGACATGATCTTGCAAACATACGTGTAATTGCATGTTATATGTTATTGTGATACAAACATATCTTGTTAATACGTCTGTTTCCTACTAGAATACTATATACAATTTGTACAAAAAAATGTCTCGGAAATTGTTAAAGTTTCTCATCCTGTTCGACAATCCAAGTCTCTTATATTTTCCTGGGCAGTTTCTGACAGGGAGGGTACTCGTGGAGTTGGAGGATGACACTCCTGTGATGGGTAAGCCCTTTCAACATTTTAGATTAAGATTTTTTTGACTAACTCGTTAACTCATTTCGAAAAATTCGAAGACTGCATTGTGTAAAGTATGCATTGCAAAACACTCTTGATTCAATAATCCCGCAACGCAACCCAATAATAATAAAAATATATGCATGTGACAGTAGTACTGACACTGTTGACTGTATACCTCTCCTATATGTTGGTGTGCATAATATTTGGAGGTAAATCATATAAGGTTTTAGTGACACGCTCGCTGCAATAGAATCGGAGTGGCAGTTTTCGACCTATGTCAAATGTGAATAGTCCAAACCAAGCAGCCTCTGAACTGAATTCTTCAATCATATCCGAAAGCTGGGAATATTTTGGGAGTAAATGGAGGGTGGGAATAAATTGTGGATCTAAAGGGACCAGTACAAGGTCAGAGTCTAGGCTAAGAGACGCATTAGAGCGCATATGGTTTTTCCAATCTGTTACAATAACTACTTTTTGTCATGGTATTGCGTGCTCAAGTGACAAGTTGCTTGCAGATATGCTACAAATTTTGATCTAAAAGATGTTAATAATACCAGCATATAGCAGTGCACACTGATACGACAAATATGGCGTAGAGAATATAACGGGTACACATCCTATCATCGTGAGAACTTGCCCTGCTGCATGAATGGAACTGTGTACATATCAGTCAGTATCATTAATAAACAGATTCAAATAAAGTTGATGTGTATATGCTGGCATTTGACGTTTCCTTTCCCACGGCTTGATATTTTCAACACAGCATTCCATCAAGTATTCTTTCAACCTTATATTCATTTAGATAGTCATTAAAGCATTTTTATTAGGGGCACGTGCGTAGGATGAACGTACATTTTATTAATTACGAACTACTGTGAATACGTAGCTGATTGGGTTGGTTAGGAATAGGAACCAAATTGTTTGTTAATTATGTTATTTAAAAAATAACTCGGCGAGTCCATTCTCCAAGAATTCTTGTTATACATTCCATCAACCAATAAATTCCAGAGTATCAAACAATATTATCCTTTTCCGTACTCTCTTGCCCCCCCTGACCTCTCTTCCACACCATCCCTCCTCCCCGCAATCACGTCCGGAGCGTTCCCAAACTACTTCGTTAATTTCAACTGTTTCTTTAAATAGATTTCGGCGATAGGCTAGAGTGAGCTATTAAATAATTCAATATAAAAAGGTTTAGCACTCCATCCTAACGATTTGATTGAAAATCAATAGGTACTTTGTCCTTAAAATAAGTACTTACATACTGAAGAAAATCGAAATTGCCGTTTGTAAGCTACAGACGGACGGATAAACAAACTAGAACATGAGCAGTTTTAGCATGTTAATGGTGCTATGTTTAAAAATAGAAAATGATATAAGAAGAATAAAACTCTGTGAGTTTAACTCACGAAGGGATAATATTATCCCCGTTGATAAGGTAAACATATAGTGAGGGGAACAGCACCATATACATATTATCGATTTCTTAATCTTTTATGAATTATATTACCATCAAAATGAGGGTGTGCAGATAAGAAACCGAGTAACAGAGTAAGCTCGAACACCTGTTTCAAACTGATTTGTATTTCATCTCAATAATTGGAAATAAATTATAGATCTAGGGTAGGGATCCGATTCCTAAAAATATATGAAAAGGGAAACGTGATTGTCGTTCATCATGTTACAACTCATTGAGAATCCCTCGTTGAATCAACTTTTTATACTATCGGGAACCGGGATCAGCATGTTTACCTGTTTACCTTACCATGTTACAATACACAACTAAAGGAACTCATATGCCTTACTTACACTGCCATGCATAATCATGAAATAAATATTTTAATGACTACCTAAATATGTTGATAAGTTAAATTCTCTCCACTGGCATACACTAGCTGTCAATATTGATATTACTCAGACCAGCTGAATAGCTAACATAGGATTCCATTCACAGGATTGATTAAACAAAAACAAATTGTCGCTCACAGGTCTTTACTTGCACATCCTTGGGGAAGGATGTGTTCGCTTAAAGAGCAGAGGGCAGGAGCGAGTGTTTGACAAGGAAAACTACATTGATTTCCGTATGAGGCTGCTCGGCGAATCAAGTAAGTTGTAATGAAAAGCGCGGACCATCGTATCTCCGCTACGAAAAACTGTTAACTTGGTCGTTGCGGTAAGACGATAGGAGACACACCGACTCGTTACACCTATAATACGACAAATATTTCAATGATTTTCTCATGTGAATTTGGACAGCAACCCTTTCATTGCGAAATGGAACACAAACTTGGCATGCCATGCGCCTCATCCGGAAATGTCAAGTGTCGACTGCGGTTGGGCAAAGGAGGTTACATTCCCGGTGAAAAGATACACATTTGGGCCTCCGTCACAAATAACAGTCGTATTGAAATCAAGTCTACCGAAGCAATATTGACCGAGGTTTGGAATAAATGGATTTCCCATTCATTTTTTTGCCAAATCATTCTTACGGTATGAATTTTTATTTTATTTTAGACAATCCAGTACACTGCTCGAGGGAAAGTTGTTCACACCGAACGAAGAGAGCTAACCACTTTATCCAGAGGAAAAATAAAAAATGGGCATAAGGATGAATGGATCAATGAAAAACTGGTTGTTCCACCATTACCACCCACCAATCTGAGGGGCTGTAACCTGATTAGGATCCAATATGAGTTATTTGTAAGTGAACTCAACAAAAAATATATGACATACCGTACATTTTCAATGCCCAGCGAAATCTACTCTAACGCTTTTAATATATTATGCTTCCAGTTTATTGTGATTCCAAAGAGTTTCAACAAGAAAATAAAACTTCAAGTTCCCATTCTTATTGCAACGTATCCGCTTCGTGGTGAAAATGAGAGCAACGAATCCCTATCTCAAGGTTCCAAAGAACGTTTTCCCACAATTCTACCTGTGTACAGACCAACAAGTGAATCCAAGTCTGTCAAGTAGAAAAAAAACACTTCAAAGTTATTACTATCTTTAACGCAGATTGACAGCGTAACAAGTTCCCTATTATTATTATCTCCAACTTTGTTTTTCAACGAAAGTGAAATCGTCTGCATTCTTCTACGTCATCTTCTGCATCTTTTGCGTAACCATTATTGTTTATTCGAAACTGTTGTTATTATTAATGCTTAAACTTAGTAGCTACAGCTACGTAATATTATAAATGCGGATGGCCAGTTCTAACATATATACATATACATTTCATTAAAATGTTGTCAGTTGTTTCGGCATGAGCAATTTTGTTGAATGTTTTTTTGAATGCTGAAAGAGAAGGCAAATAATCCTAGTCTAGTCATCTAACTATTTTAACCTTGTCTGCTTAACAAAATACTTTACAGAATAAAATAAATGTGCCTACTATAACTCTCTGCTATCATGCATGTCAAATTGAATGCCAAAAAATAATTGCGGAATTACTATATGAAACAAGTAACAAGATAATGTGTTTCCAAAAAAAATTCAAGAAGAATGTTTCTTATTAATAACGTTAATATTGCTGTACTTGTACGTAATGTGTAGCCTTGCAATTATTATTGGCATATACAATCCTTATTATTATAATTTGTTGCTAAACATTATTACATTAGTGTTTAAAAATCTTAATTTCGTGTAACATTATATTAAGTTGTAACAGTATAATTTACTAATCTTAAATACTTTGTGTTTTATTATACTTAATATTAATTGATATACTTTATATTTTGTTAACAATTTATTATTATGTTTCATAGTAATATGACTCAAAATGCGTCAATGCGAATCGCGGTTTGATAATACAATTCTTACTTTTTTCTCATCACAATATTTTACACATTATGTTACAATTAATTTAATAATTATATTCAATATTATTAGGTATATCGTATTACATGGCAAGTAAAAAAATTAAATTTGTTTTCTACTTCAATAAAAATTAAAATGAATATACATGAATAAATAAATGAATGCATAACACTAATTATAAATTATTAAACAAACTGTAATTTTACATGAACAGCATCATGACACATGTAATAAACAATTTTACTTGATTTTCACAAAAATCCTTTTTTTTTAAATATCATCACTTCCAGTAGTTAGTTAGCGTGTTGAATTCTTAATTTATTCTTCGTACAAATGAAAATCATTAAATTAAAAAATTTATAACAACGTTTTATGAAGAATATTTTTTTAAGCCGTAGTTTTAGTAGGAAGCTGAAAATACAGAGCAATTAAAATATCTGATTTTGCCTGTTGTAATAAGGATTTTTTACCACTTTACAAATTTTGAGGTCAAGATGAAAATTACATCTCTTTGTCCTGTTGTTTCTAAAAGTTAATTACTGACATCTTTAAATACTTTTGCGGTAAAAAATTACACCAAATTAACGATCTTGTTCGTGCTATTGTTTGCAATCAAGAAAATTAGACTTTATGCAGGTTCATTTCATCTTACGTGTTCCCCCTGCAAATATTTTTAAACTGGTTTGTGATAGATTTACGCATTTAGAGGCATTTAGGTGTGCACTAGCTAACATCTAACTATTATAAATGTTTTTAAACAACCATTTGCAGGAAAAATATATGTACTCTTTGTAATAAAATTAAGACTTGAAATAAGGCATGTATGTAGGCATGCAGGTTCACATCAATATATAATATCAGCGAAACGCAATGAACACGTTATAAATCAGGGCATTTGTATATTTATGATAACCAGCCATTGAAACAGATTGAAACATTCTCGTGTGACTGTTGTTATATTTGTGTTCAGTGCGTGAAATTACTATGTACATGTGTATCCCACCCTTATTTCCAATCCAATCAAATCGCATAGTAAAACCATAAAAATTGCATAGGTATACAACATATATTTTGATGTCAAAACTACCTTCCAACATAAGGCATTACTTACATAAGTAATTCAAGTTTAGTCATAATCACGTAATCATATGGTATGACATATGAGGGTTGTTGATCTTACGATGAAGTTTACTACTAAGCTTGATAAGCATCGTTGGAAGCATTTGGTCGGGAGACCAGCTTATTTGATTTAAATTCGAGCCATGTGAGGTGAGCCAAAGCAACACAATGCTAAAGGTTACTCAACGAAACCTTTCGATTGGTGTATTTTACTGGTATGTGTTTAATGTCAAAAAATGTTTTAAAATTTTTCATTATACAAAAAAAAAAGTTGTTTCATCTTCATCCTCATCCCTATAGATATGACCAGACCAGGTTGCAAAATCGGTTGGGGTCTGAACAGTGTGGGCAACACTTGAAGATACGGACAGTCGGACAGAAATTTAGATCAATCGTATAAACCTACTCTGCTACGCGAGTAGTTAATAATAATAATTAGACTATGCAATAATGAATATTATTGTTTTATTACTATTACTACGTTCAACCTTACCACTATTGCTATGACAGGAGAGTTACAGTCTCAAGTATATTAATATTTCAGTTCCAAGGTTTATTTTATGTTTTCACGGGCCTCCATTTATGTACATACCTAAACTTATAGAAATACAAGGAGAGAAAACAAGAACATACGCACAAATTTGAAAATGGTGAGGTAGTACGCGGTGCGCGACAGATATTCAATAAAAATTCTCTAAAATGTTATCCTAGAATATACAATACATATAGTGTATTTATAATAATATGGCATAGCTCTTTCGTTTTTGTGTTGCTGTGTATTGTATGGAGGTCGAAATTGATTCATGGTTGGGTTGGTGCACTTTACTTTGCAAATTTACGAGGTGAGTGTTGTATTTGCTAATAGAAAATCTCTATAAAATCTTTAGTTTTAGTTGCTAAACGTTTACAAAAGTGTTTGGGATTTGTTAAATTATAGCGATTGAGTGTTGTGTTTTTGTGTACTTGTGGATGGGCGATCGTATTGAGGATTGTATTGTATGAAAAATATTTCTGCTATAGAAACTTGAAAACAGCAAAAAACAAAATTACAACAGCCGACTGGTTAATGTACAAAATAGGTCTATGGTCTATTCGGAATACACGGCCCTCACTACCTCAACCATACTGTACAGTTATGTTTAATTACATTCAAATCTTATCCTACTTTCGAATCCTCATCCAGCTACGTACGTTGTGAACTAAAAACCTTTTGGTAAAAAGTAACAAAACGGTCCATGTTTCACGTAAAGTGACATACTTTGAGTGAGCTATCGCCAGCCATGTGTCATACTGGGAAAGGAATGAGTTCTCCCTCCATAGGACTGGAGGTAAGCGATAATTAATTTAGCATATCCAAACTTTTTCGGGCAACGTTATGGGGTTCAAAGTTATGGGGTTTCAGACGAACAGAAACAACACAACTGGCCAAGTTGAACAGCTTACGCTGCGCTCTTAAAAATACCTACCTAACCTAATAGATTAGTTAGGTAGATTGTATCAAACTCGGAACTGCAAAACAATCCTAGCTGCATATACCTAATAAATAATATACAATTATACTCAGCTGTTTTTTATAATAAATATTTGCTTGTTGCTCTGATGTATCATTTATTACAAATAGTTTGAAGTTTTTTGTTTTATGAAGACGGTGAAGTTGATGATATGACTCGTGTTACTGCATTCCGGAGAAGAACCATGCTCTCTGCTGAGATGATAGGGAGACAGTTATCACTATGGTATTTGATTAGATGGGTCACGTTGTCAAATGTGCTGTCTTTGGTACGTACCTGTACAAAAAAAAATTCATTGCAGCCCCACATTCTAGAGTACTAACAATTTTGCAATAACAAAGCTAGTTTTTGATGGGATAATGCATACAATTCCTTCAGGATCCACGAGTAGAAGGTGCTTGGGGGATCCACCTTGTAACCCAGTAAGAACAAATTGCCCTGGACATGCCATCGACTCGCGTACAAGGAAGTCTCCATCCTGTCGAAAGAAGAAAAAAAATTATTACTTTTTGTTGTGTTTTTCTGAGTGAACAATAGACAAGAAATTGTTGATTGTCTGTGGATAAACAGTGGACTACATGTACATGTTTCAAGAGTTCTTCTGCTTCCCCGCGACTCACTGTTCCATGGAACCAGATTTCACCCCCCAACAAGCGCCTTTGATCAGCAACGACATCAGGAGGAATTGACTGTGGCAAAGTAGTGGCGAACGGCTCTGTGGAAAGAAAATATAGAAATCTGAAATACGTACAATATAGGTTAGGCAAGTAGTATAAAAATGACGGGTTATTTACGCATGTCGAAGGGATCCTTGGGTTGGGGCTGACTTGGTGAATTGGGAAGACCTAGACCGGTTCCCATTACTGAATGATTAGAAAGATCCACAGAAGCACCCAGGTTATTAGCACCATTGTGGTTATCCGACCCGGGCAGTAGAAATGAGTCCAGTTGTTTATCTTCCACCGAAGGACCAAAGGCAGGTGGTGTTGGAGCTTCAAAGTCAATTAAGTTTACACTAAGCTCTGTAAAGGTACAGGAAAATTAAATCAGTTACTATGATCATTTCCAAATCATTATGATTGTATTTCCTCATTTATTTTCTATGCCTTTATCCGAGGTGGAATGCAAGTTGAGTGGCGGTGGTTCTTTGGCTCTACTTGAAGTTGCACTTTTCCCCTTGCCGGCAACATTCTGAATCTTATCTTTGCTGTCTGTCAGAAGTAGGTCAGGTGGAACTTTGCCAGGAAGGTCATTGTAATATTCAGGGTCATCCATTGGTATCCTGCTTATCATAAAAAATATACACATTTTTTAATTAAAATTTTTCAAGATGACCCAAGCACACCAGGAAACAGGTTACATCATTATGTTTACGAAACAGGGTAATTTATTCCCGTTTTTACAATACCTTTTGGGATTAAGCATTAAACAAATACCTACATACCTATATACATATATGTTAGAAGGGCATACATACATATATGCAGGGTAAAATGAGTTTGGGTATGAACAATGTTTTGTATTGTAGCTAATGCATTTGAGGGTTCACTCATACGCAGATGGCTATTGCGAATATAGGAATCATTTTATTTCTGTTGTTTCTGGAAAGTAAGTTTTAGAAGGAGAAAATTTACCTTGGAGGGGGTGGTCGTTTTTGTAGATACTCCTTAAAGCGGAGCTCAAATGCTTGACCAACTGTAGTGATGACATCCTGAGCCAGTCCACTCCCGCATTCCAAAACAAAGCATGCTCTGCCAACAATGGCGTCCTTCGCCACATATGCGACAAAATCCAGCATTGTCTGCTAAAAACAAAATAAATCTAATTATTGTATCATCAATTTTTTACTCATTTTGACAGACAAATAGTTTTTTGTTGTATTGATAACATGAATTACCGCATCGCCCCCAGAAGCAAAAGAGATGTTTGGCATATCATGAACAGCGATGACAGCCCCGGTGTCAAGGCTTGTTAGTTTCAAACAGGTACTGGTAATGGTAAGCCGAACATCGGACCCAGCGTGTTCCAAGCGTGGCCTCATCCCCAAAATGCGTATCACTCGCCTGTCAACCTGCATCACAAAATCATAACAATGCACAATTATTAAATGCCGACGGGAGAATAGTTTGTACGTCAATACTATTGACTCAATAGCGCAAACGAAATCACCCCACAGGCACCTAAATACAATCTCCCATTCCACCCGCATCCCCACTATTAAAAATACGAATTTAGAGCTGAAAATTTGCAAGTACTCTTGTCAGCACATATCCTAAGTTTTCTCGAAACTACATCTTACCCACTCGCTACCCATCTCCGCCTGGGGCTTTCAATTAACGTATCATTTTACCCCAAATTCTATAGTCCCATTTCCTCCCCTTTAAACTTTTTCCATTTAAAACTTGCTAGTTGAGACAACAATTGCAGGCATAGACATCCTCATTTCTCCTTTGGTATAATTTCCTCTACATAATTTTATACAGTGTGTAAACTTCTAGGCAAATTGCTTGCTCGCTCGTTCAATACAAAAAAGCATGTCATCAACACGATATACGTCTTTTATAGTCATCATAATAAGAGATTCACATCAGCAGCACAGTTGCTTTCACAAACCTTGTTCCCATCTCTCTTGGTTGGCTGTGTAGAAGGAAATAGAGATGTGTTCACACTCTGCCCCTTAGTCCTCTCAACGAAGAAAACCGATCGATACACATAGGTATTCCCTTTTTACCCACACCCCCGCACATTTTGCAGTTTCGCAAGTCGCAAAGAGAGACTAATGGTCTTGCCCCATACCATGCATGCCGACAGGCACATTAGGCAAGGAAAAAAACTCCATGTCTTTCGCTCTCCCCATCATCGTACTATGTCTATGTCCCTTTTCGCCAAAAAATAAATAAAACTGTAAGAACTGCCATAAATATGTAGCTAAATGTAACTATATACCAAGTTTGATTGAGTTTTACTTTTTACCTCCATGGAAGCGGGATGAGCCGCAAATCCAGTCGGTCTCGAAAGACTCAGGCGTCTTTTCAATACCTACTTAGTAGGACTCCTGAGTCCTACTACCTAAATTAATTTGCGTAATCGTGCATTTTCAGAGCAGACTTGGGCATTTACACTAAAGTCTATTGGGATTAACATGACAGAACAGGCCCAAATATGTGTGACAATAAGACCTCAAATATGATTTTTTAACGCAATATCTTACTAACTGCAACTTTCATACTTGCAACATGTAATCATATCATGTTTGAACCCACCTCAGGTGTATTACTCCGTACGATTTCAGTGTTCCATGACATATTGAGGGGAAACAAATATATACGGACTCGTATTGTCACCTTGCCGGTGCTGCATAATCGCTTGTTGTTACTGGAACCAGTTTGTTTTTATTAACATGACACAACGTAAAATTATTAGTACCTCAACCTAAAATATACATATATAAATAGGTATTTTATTTAAAAAAAATTGTTATATACAAAAATACAATTAATTATCTTATTTTAAGACAATGTTATAAAATTAATAATGTCAAAACTATTTATCTGTAAATGTTATTTATCTAAAATTGTGTACTAATTATTGAACCCTTTATATTATTCGTAGTATTAGTTGGTTTTTCTTGGAAACAATATGTAATCAGTAATCACATATGTTAAGAAGCTGACCAATAAATTTGCAATACAATACGATGGATCTCATTATCCAATATTTTTTCAAAATTATCTATGCGTACACATTTTCAGCACTAAATGTACACTTTAAATAATGGGAAGACTTTTCCGGTAGGTATGGGAGAGGGTATGTGGGTGTGGCAAATTTCTTTTAACACATGACAAAAAACCTAAAGTTTTTATTGGACCTCTAAGAGGTATCTTATAATAGCAAATTTGTAAGTCTACTTGTAGGTATGATGTATATGTATGTCATTGCTGATCATGCAATTACTAATCCACGGAGGCGGATAGGTATGTGATGAGACGAATACATTTGTACGGTGTACATAAAATGTGCAAAAGGCTGGATGAAAACCACAACAACAAGTCCCATGCTTGATTGCATATAGTAATATGACTATATGACATTGAAAAGCATATGAAACATCTCTTATATCTCTTATATATAAACAACTTTCTGTCATTAGTGTCATTGTTACAAAAGAAGCCCTTAATATTTTTACATGAAATAAAACAAATAGATAGGTAGGTGATAAAATTGAAAAGTACCTTTTTCTTCTTATCCTGGGATCGGAGGCCAGCCGCTTCACACACTTGATTGATACATTCTCTGCAACACAAAAAATCAAACAGAATGTGCAAATGAATATATAAGCTTATTACTACACAGAAATATTCAGAATTTTTGGGTTCTGCTTTGTGCATCCTCCAACATACCTACATACATATTTATTTAAAAATTAAAAAAACTTTTAAATGGAAGCACAAAAGGTTCATAACTTAATCTTATATTTTATTTACATACAACAATGAAAGAAAACAACATAACTTAAGCACATCTTCCTATTTAAGAGGGTATATCAAATTGATTTCGAATCATGGTAATTTAAACCCCATGCTAATTAAGTAATTTAGAAGTTGCATGCCAAAAATCAAAAAACTATACAGTGGCTTTTTTGAGATAATTAGCTTGAAAGATTAATGCTGATGGGGTCATATTTATAGTATGTAACGCACAAAAAGCAC
>JAHZNC010001677.1:0-33271 GCA_027744095.1 Zhuqinia jingwanae
AATAGATCTGTATAATTTTCAGCGCTTTAAGTTCATGGCGCTGCCGCTAGGGGCACTAAAATCATAGAAAAGCTATAAACAGTCACTTATTTGCACCAAAGTTTGTACAAACATACTAGAACACTTGTGCTTTAACCTAGTAGCATTAAGATCCATATTTTAATCGTTTAATAGAGTTTAGAGTAGTATTGAGAAGGAGATAATACAGCTCAAAATGCATATCTCACTGTTTCCCTATTCATGTCAGTGAGACCGTAATGTCTTGGCATATAGGGTCCAAGCTCCCCGGAGTATGACATTGAGTAAGGACAGCAAAAAGAACCTAAGTACAGTAACTGCAAGATCGTGAGGCTTATCACAGGACATCAGTATTCATCTTTGTTGCAGATCGGTCATGTGACAAAAAACCATACAAAGAATAGTGTACAGACAGTGGGTTTGAAGGCCCATATATGGAACCAGCAAAATGCCCAAATATGGGCCCACATAAAAAATAAAAATATAATTAAGCAGGAAAATTAATTTAATTAAGGATAATTCACATTAGGTGAGGAGTAACAAACTTTTTATTTTGGAAACCTGGACATTAAGTAACTTAGAAGCTGCATACCAAAAATCAGGAAATTCCATCGTGGTTATTCTGAGATAACAAGTATTAAAGTTAAGTGCTAAATGTGGCCGATATTTGGGCCCTCCGGTTCCATATATGGACCTTCGGGGCCCATATATGGGCCTACAAACCCACTGATACGAATTTAAGTAATATAAAAATTGTAGTAAGATGTAATAAAGGAGCATCATTCATTTAATTGAAATTATTCGTATTTGTGAGATATTAATATTTGAGTGATTTTAACGCTACAGGAATATTTTTACTCCCATTCTTAGTTATTAATTTTTGAGTAAATTTGACGCTGCAGAAATTTTTATCTCAGTTGGTATGTACGCATCGTGCAATATCCTGAACGAATAAATATTTTATAACTAAATAAATAAAGCCACAAAGGATCAACAGAGGTAATTTATTACTCGCAAATCTTTGATGCTCGTAATAAATTTAGAAGAACAATTATATTTAACTAAGGTTATCATTCATTTTGTATTTGTTTAGTAAGGAGTGCAATTATATTTGTTTTATGTTGAAATTACCAAAAAAAGTATGTAGGTATATTTAAATATCAATATACATACAGTAAAGTATTTTTAACAACATTTAAATCAATTTATTTACACTACATATAGGATTGGGTAATTTAAATATTGAACTTATTAGAAAAAAATCCTGAAGCTGATATTAGCCATTTTGAGAGTGTGTAAATACACACATCATAAAATACAAGATGCAAAACTGGCATATATGTATGGCACAAGAAATATCATTCTTTCTGTTGTACTTACAAACCAAACACTCACTTTTTCCGAAATTACCAAGTTGGGCCTAATCGGTTCAAGACGAGATACTGGGATGTATAAATGCATTGAATAGCTGGTACATCACGTCTCTCGAGTGTGTAGAAAGCGTTTACTCGCTCGCTCCGTGCCAATTTATCATGGGATTTTGATCGTCTAGTAAATAAATATAATAAAAAGTTAATCCTTTCTTTCTCATGGCTGATCACTACAAGGGAAATTATAGAATTTCATGGTCATTACAACACTCATATTTTTGACCGTTTGTCAAAATGATTGCTTTGAGCATGTGGTGTGTAACTTGGTCCATGCCCATTTACCACACACAAGCCGGAATTGACATTAGAAAAATGCATTGTTGACGTGAGTCTCGTGTTACCCAGAAGAAATCAATTTGTCGTGGTAGCAAGATAATGGCAAAGCCTTATTGCCCATTACGCTGTATCTAATGCGGACTATAAAGCTGTACATGTGTTTTCGAACAGATTTTTTTTTAAATTGACTAATCTTTTCCATGTGAGGTATGGTCATACCATGTTGTTGTGATGGAGCAGGAGGGGAAAAGGTCGGTGGCTCCCACCTGAGTGGACTATAAAAGTATTATTGTTTATAAGTAAACTTAAGTAAGTGCACAAGGAAGGGTTGTCAACTTATTCTACAAAAATGTGCAACTAGTCAATATATTCACAGAGTATACATCAATCTCTCTAAGAATAGAAAATATTTTTGCATGGTTTATTATAATATTTCTATTTATTACATTTTAAGCAATACAAAACAAATTAGCAAACGGGCAAATATTCAATGTGAAGTGATACAGACTGTCAAAGTGTACCGATAAATTATTATAACTCTACACATGAAAATATTTTACACCAAGGTCCCTTAAACACATCTCCTTTTTCAGTTCACATCATTTGGTTGTTATTTCTTGTCTCGTCATCATATGTGTAAAAGGATCAATGTGACATTCTTTAAAAAGTTTTTTTTGACAATGACAGAGATGATTGATACCTAGATAGATTGCTCTATGCATCCAATTGTGTTCTATGAACTAAAGGGCGAAACTGTCATTTAAAAAAGTCTCCATTTGCTTCAATGGTCTTATAAGTTTAAATTCAAAAGTTGAAGCAAAAACCATTTTTTAACTAATGTACATTTAATTAACTTTTTAAAAAAACTCTAGCATGTAAATGTTAGCGTAACAAATGTTTTGACTAGTGGCAAAGTGGCATAAAGGAAGCCCAAAAAACATGATTGAGGTTGCTTTTTTTGTCATGGTCCAGCATTGTTTTGCCTTTTTTGCAGCAAGTTTTTTTTGGGTAAGTTTCGTGGAGTGCAAGAGACATAGGAAAAGGCATAATAGTGAGGGAGATAATGAGATTTAACATGAATAACAGCTACAGAAAATCAGGATCACACAACATCATACAAAATGTGGGGTTATATAAGGCATTTATGCGCATTACGAAGACGTATATTCCAAATAACTGGGTATGACTATGCGGGATACACTAAGCAAAAAGAAATAAGAACATCAAAGATGTTTTTTTTTCTTTTAAAAAGGCGTTGTCTTCTGTAAGACCCAACAAGAAAAATCAGATAGGTTTGAGTACACCCCTTCTTCTCTGTTAAAGAGAAAGAAAGAAGAAAAAACGCCCTATCACCTTTCTAATAATGAAGTCACCCTTGTTTTTTGTGTGTATATAGCGAGATCTCTTTTTAAGAAATCTTGAGCAAGTCGACTAGAGATAGATAGAGAAGATGACCATAAAATTATGCACTCACGTACATACGTTCTTGGCTTATTATTTAGAAAAAAAACATATGGTGTTATATGAAGAGGTAAAAGCATCATAGCAGGAGATAGATAGATACAATATGCATGAATATAAATACATGGTTAGTTACTAAACTCATTCCTAATTTATTTTGCCGTATGGTGACTGAATTTAGCTAATTTGTCGTTTGACAACGATCCACAGGCATTTAAAGTGTCTCATTGGGTTCCTCGCCTTGAAAATCATATCACAATATTAACATCATCTCAGTTTGTCATTGATTTGCCAGTAGAAAACTTAATAAATTCACAATATCATTCTTCTTCGTATGATCCTCTGAATCCTCTCTTTCAATCTCCTTTCGTTGCACATATAATAATAACAAACAGCATTCCCTCAGATTAACATGCTGTATATATGTGTGATGCGTACTGTGTAAAGTTGGTACATTAGTCGTCTTCATAAGAGTCGAGTGAGGAACCACCACCGGCAAGTTCATTACCTACAGCATAACTCTTTAAAACATTTGAAAATGATGGTAATAATAGCACTCACTCTCAGTTTGGTATAATGGTCATATAGTACAAGTACAACAACACAAACAGCATAATATTATGTGTATATCTTAAGCATCAAATAAGAAAAAGGTAGACCTCAAATACAACAAGTCAATATATATATATATGAACATTTTCTTGAAGCATTTTCTTAGCGTGTTCCCTTCAATTGGGATTTGTGTACTTGAATGTAAAATTTACTAGAAAAAAATGGAAAACCAAGATAGAAATGCCTTAATACATGGAGTTTTTTAAATTGAAAAGTGGGACAATTCATACATTCAAAAAATCATGGATCATGAATATTTATGTATGTAGTATGGTTGCTGGTAGTTACCTTTTATTTTGGTGAGCATTATTATTTGAGTAGCACTCCATGCCGTTACTACAATCACACCACAACCATATTAAATATGAATGAACATATGGATATACTTTCATAAGTTTTTTGCAATAACAATTGTCAATTTTTTTTTGAAGATTCAAAAAAAGTCTGGTGCAGATTCCACTCGCAAATGAGACGATTTAAACTTCTCTACTCCCGAAATTCAAACTAACTTGTTTGTTTTCTCTTTTATGATGTAATTATAATTATCATTATGCTAGACTATGAACTGTGAAGAGTTTTGTAAAGGTTTTAATGTGCCTTGTTTTTGTGGGGCTCAATGAATAAAATGTATGCAAATGTGAGGGTAAATTTTAAGTATGCAGATAAGTTTATTTTCGTACGAACATATTCCTTCGCTTTCACCACTACTGTGTTGTTATTACAAATATTGGAAATGATGATGATGATGAACCTGATGACAAAAATGGATACATAAAAATAAAGTGTGTTTTCCGGTTTGTTTCTCTTTACTGCCACTTGCTTGAGCTTCTTTCCTCGCTCTCATTAGCAGAAGTGAATGCATAATAAAATCTGGATGATCTGCATAAAAAATGGCTTTTATTTGTTTGGTGGAATACTGCCGTAAACATATATTTCGGCCCGGCATATAGTGTCTGTTGTGGAAAGACTTACCTGCAAGTCCAAAAACGTTCTTCCTCATACCGTCGAGCTGTCTGTAGGAACTTGATAGTTTTCTTTTGAAACGTCTAGTGTATTTACCCATCGGCTCGCACTTGGGCTGGATTTGGACAGAAGCAAACTGGGTTTCTGAGATGAGATGGATGTAAAAAGTCTTCTTTGAAACTTGATCGAATTTTTTAAATTTATGTTTGGTTGTTAAAAGTGTGAATAGGAATTTTAGCGGAGTATGTGTAACATTATCATTATAGCCATTATAGTAATAAAATGCTTTTTCATAGATGCATGCTTATTGTACGCGTAAGCATATTATGGGCAAGCGTATTTAAGTCATGTAATGGCAACGTTGGTTGTAGTACAAATCCAAATAAAAGGAAACGATGCGGGGATACCATTATTGCCTATATAGTGTATAGTAGTGGTTACCACGTTGATATGTTGGCAATACTTCAACTTTACTATCCAAAGTCATGCGTCACCGTAAACATGGTAAAATATAAAAATCCTTTGGCGTGTGACAATGTCAACTTTAACGCTGATGAAGTGAGCCTTTGGGGTTTTTGAGGTTAATTTCTTCGTTAAGCAATGATTATGATTACTTACACTACAACTTCAAACTCAATTACTCCGTTATTTTGTCATAATGCAAAAAAGGGATTTGTCTTTAAGTCATCTTACCAGGATCCGTATTAATTCCATGATCATACCATGATGTATCAACATTTGAAGGTGATAAGTTAAAAAAATCAATGCAATATGAAATGCCAAACATTAAATCTGAACAACATAATAAATTCATGTTATGCTTTTCTTTTATTTTGATTTGAGATATATTTATATGTATAATAATGATAATAATAATATTATTATAATATTGTGACACAGGCTTTCACATTTTGTCATAGACAAAGAACATATATTGTATTACTTACATATGTATGTATATACTTATTCTTAACTATTATTATCATATAATATATATTATTTTTCATCCGATTTCCTCACACGTTGCAATCTTTCGCAAACACACCTCCTTTCCCTTTTTAATGGTTTCACTGGACATTTTTTTTGTATCATGACTCTCTTGCTATGGTACGTATGGTATGGTATACGACTACATATGCACAGTATTAAAATTAACATTATTGTTGCCATCAACTTTTATGAAGAAGTACTCTATGTAGTGCTTTCATGATTGTGTGCAAACTGCAAGTTGTAAAAAATGTACGCATACAAATCAGATACGAGGTTTTATATTATATACAAAAAATCCAGCGTAAAATCTATATACTATATGTATAAGGTATATCATGTTATGATGTTGCATAACAAAATCATGGTAGTAAAAAGTACAAGATTTATTTTTGTTCGGTGTGATAATAGACAAAAATAACCTTTCACAGCAACATCCTTTGTCACATTTCTCACTAACTTTTCAGAAATGATAGTGGAGTTTTGTTTACAAATATATTTTTTAAATACAATAGCACTTTAAACTTAACAACAACTGTCATAAAGCACGGTGATCCTAATGCAATATAGTATTATTAATTAATAAAAAATATATTCTTGAGAACAGTGATAACAATAATATATTAATTGATTATATGGCGGTTTAATACTATCTGAGTACTTATGGCATATATGAAGCTATCCCAAGTAAAATAATAATAATAAATTGGATTTTAACCTAAAGTTGCGTTTGTGTATGCACCACGAATTTTAAAAATACGTAAATAAAAAAATTAGTAATATCGCATTCTTTTTTATGTATGCACCAAAGGAAAAAAATACTTTAAAAAATAATATATTTATTATATAAGCATATCCGCTGCGCGATATATGGACAGATGATCGAGGAAAACTCTCTGTGGATATCTCTCTCTTTGTCTCCCCCCTCCCTCTCTCTCTCTCATGTGCTTTCTTACACTTCTTATTCTCCCTAACAAAGAGGAAATGCATACATACATAAAAAACTTACCAAACCAAAAGATGTTTTTTAGCTTGCTCACGACAACGTGACAAATTTCATCTCCAATCTCTAATGCTTTGGCATAAAACGAGTAAAATTACACATAGATATAAACGGAGTTTAAGTTATTTTTTTGTTAGTTTTGTATGATACGCAAATAACATAATACAGGTAAATTATGCAACACCCAGAAGCAATGATTTGTTTTGATGATAATATAGAGCTTGGCCTAGTCTAGCTAATAAACGCTTAGTGTGTAAGTGTGTCTATGTGCGTGTGTGTGTGTGTGTGAAAATGATATTTTGTGAACTGCGAAAACATTATATGTGCAACTGGATGAGATAATGATGGTGGTGTGGTGGTGGTCAGTGATACTTGAACAATCGTAAACAGGAAATTTTAATTCACGTTATTGTAATAAATATGTGCATCTAAATGGCTACTATGTTTGTAAAGTAGTGCGTGGCTTACTAACGATACAGTAATATAGAGATTGTATATTATGTATATTACCTGGTTGTCACTTTGGTTCCTGGCTCTTATATTTTTGTATATATATATTATGAATACAGGCGTGTATTTATATTTGTTTTTGTATTAACTGCGATATATCGTTACAAACACATGTAGTAGTAGTAGCACCAGTACAGATTCTTTTATCAAAAGTTTCCCAAAATATAAAAAGATCCCCTATTCCTCTCATCTATCTTCCAAACCCACTTTGTAAATATTATGTCGAACTATTCTGATTATCGTATATTGGTATAGATTATTAATGTAAGTCTAACGTTTACTGGCATATAGTTCCATGAAACTGGGCAATTTAAAAAAAAATGTGGTAGAAATATAAGTCGTATATCTCTCCTTTTTGTGTTAGTTAATGTTCCTCAGTAATAATATATACATACATGTATTGTTATATGATAAGTCCGTGGATACTTAAGTATAAATATATATCTACTATATATGATGGTGGTAATCAAACTTTTTTTTTCTTTTTTAATAAAAGCAGTAAAACTTGTTAACGTTTTACACGCAAGTCTTGGTCATTATGACGGACTTGAATTTTATTTTTGTGCCACGTGTTTTGTAACTAACAACTACAATCGTAAGTTATGTATAGTAATATAGATGTGATAAATCACTAACAACGACATGAATTGCGATCAGGTATATTTTTATGATATTTTGAACATGTTGATTTTATTATTCAATACTTAATATGATGAATATTAACATTTTTTAGTAAACACAGAGAGATACGAAAGATAGATACGTTGGATATTTATATTATTCATGTATTTTGTATGTAGGTATATGTACCTATGTACGAATCAATTACACTGAAATAGGTATGTAGGTATCATTATTTTTTTTAAAGAGAGGCCTTTTGAAACCTTTTCTTGCTCATTTGCAGAGAAACAAAAAAATTTTACTTGAGATTTTCTGCTGCTTAGTATATAGGTAGTTTCATTACATTAGTTTGTTGTTGTGTATCGCAAATCGCAACCACATATTCAGTATTTTCTTAATAGAAAACTAAAATCTCTATCGGGATGATCATTTATGAAACGAAACATTTTTTAAGCAACAAAAAGCGTATCTATGAATATGTATCGATAAAAACAAGTTGTTTCTTTTACTACAATAATATGCCTTTAAAAACTGAAATACAACATTTTGTTAAAAAATAAATAAGATGAAGACCGATACAAAAAAGGTGAAGCATCTTAATAGATAAAATGTTTTTATTATTCGTATTACATGGGTAATAATCATGATTTATATTTTGTGTGCTAAGAAATCAATTGTTTATATTTAACATTCAAAATACAATGGATGCATGCATGCATGTTTTGCAATTAAGTTAGTAGTAATCGCCTAATTCTAATAAAAAATTACTTGATTAAAGCTTATTATAGTTTTACCAACATCAATTTAATCAATATCATTCAAACCAACCAGCTGCTCTACATTTTTTTCCCAATACCACCATCATCAGTCAAAAATCAGTTACATATGTTCCAATAGCTAATTAAAGTGGACAGTGCAGTAATATGTATGTATATCTTCTATAACCCCCACAATATAACCAACTGCAACAGCATCTATAGTAAATTTTTAAAAACCTTCTTCATTAATTTCCTTTTAATTTAATTTAGAAGTGCCCTTTTTTGTGTGCACAATAATAATCAAGATGTATGTTGTATGCCACTCTGCTAAAAAAATGAAAAATAGATAATAATAATTACAACAATACATTACAACGACAGCAGCAAAATTTATACGAAATTATACACGAAGGTTATAATATATGTGTCTACCTATTACAACTCTCTACTCTACACATATACCTCTTAATTAAAAAAAAAGTAAATGCAAGTGGATATTAGGTACATGGTACATCGTTGTTCATATTTTTCTTGTCTATCCAGCAAGCATACCTCCTTCCCCTTTCTCTCTCTCTTTTCATTCTCATCTTCAAACAACTTTTCATGATGATTCCTTTGCTTGCAAGTACTGGCATCATCAAGATAAGACGACAAAATCATCAATGAGTAAAATATTTTACGTCCTCTTCCTTTTGTTCCCATTCATTCATATCAAATGCACACGCAAAAGTTACGACAAGAAGAGGTGAAAGTGAAAACATCTAGTTACTAAGTAGTAGTATCCTATATAATGACAACAATAATAATAATAATAAACTATGCATGTATCAAGCAATGTAATAATAAAAGGAGTAGTAGTGTGCTCAAGGCTAGAGAGATGCGGTTAACCGGGGCAACTTGCACAATCAACTTCCTCTTTCTTTTAGTCCGTCTTGGTGAGAATAATATTATAATATCAAATTCATAATACATATACATATTTAAATGTTAGTAATTGTAGCGATGATGATATCAGAGAAAGGTACGTTGAGTATTCTTTACAATCGAATCTAGAAAAAACAACGTGTTACGTACAATGTATATTATGATATACACCTATATATATATATTTGTAATACGGTAATATACAAATTGAAGAAAGCTCATTTTATAGTAAAACACGAAAAAGATTTTGTATACCTCAAAAATTGAATGTACAGTGAGAAGTATTTAGTAATATTCATAGTATTATTGATAATATTACTCTGATGATAGTAATTAATTAGTATGGAACGGTGTGTGTACCAGTGTATTTCTTACATACATTTATTATTATAGGTTGTAGTAATAATATGAATAAATTTTTTGTATACAATCAGAGAGAAGTTTTAGTTAGGTTTGTGTATATTAAGTATATTATGCCTGCCTACTACTAGTAATAGTGGGAATTTGTTGAGAACAATGACAATAATAATATTAATGATAAGAATGTTTTTATTTTGTGATGTTCCTCTCTGTTTTTTTTGCTACTACTATCAGCTGTGATGATCTCGATGCGATAAATATGAAGAACCAATTTGTGCATTAAAAGTCCTGAATGTAGTGTGTGCGTGTAATAAATATGGATACCGATACTGATGATTGCATAATATTTGCCGCATCATCATGATGACACTTTACAATAATTTGTGGGGAGAGATTGTTTTTTTGTTGACCAAAAAGATGAACGGAAGTCCGTTCTTGTGAACGCCTTTTGTGTGTTCCTATCATGCAAACTATTTTATGGGCAGCAGCAGCAACAACCGCTACAGCGCTCAACTAGTTCTTTTTTTTTTATATTGTAACTTAATAAATGCTACATAATATGTTGTAGCTAATTGTAAGTAAGTTTAATACAATACAGTCAGATACCAATACCATACAATAAACCAGTTTACATTTGCATTTTACCCCCTTCTTTTCTAATGTCCAACCTACATCATATCATATCAGGTAATTGAAGTAGTAATGAACAATCTGATCACCAGCAGCAACAAATATCTTTGTATATTTTTTTGGCTTGGCTGCGCGGACCTTGTTACTTCAAGAATAACAATTAACATGTAATATTCACAATAATAATCATAACATAGCACTGATGATGCAAGTGTAGTAACTTTTCCCTAACTTGCTATTTTTTAATCAAAGTTTATTTTGGGATAATATTAAAACGTATGAATATAATAAATTATCAAGTTACCATTTATATATGTATTTAAGTATCTTATATGTTGTATGTGCGTTTGTTCCATCTGGCTACTCATTTTGTTTACCTTTTTCTTGATTGTTTCTCATCAAGTTTTTCAAAAGTTATGTAACAAATTGAACTATTCAAAATGTTGTAATCAACATTTATTTTCATATACAATATTTATGCATATCTAATATTTACTATATTACTAGTACTCTGTTAATGCCACTACTACCTGTATAACTCATTTATCGAGCTTTTTTAAATGACGAAAAGTGTCATGAAAAAATTGCGTTCGCTGTAACGATTTTATGTTCTTGTAAAGTATGTTGTATGTGTAATATCCTGTCGACTAATAAGTTGTGCTTGTTTCATTAAGTAGCCTTTAACTATTCAATATAATGTCAATTTTTTACTAATTTTATATTCTTGATTGTAAATTATGTTATATAATGTATATTGTAAGTATAATAATATATTTTGTGAACATTTAGAGATTGTTTGAAAATAGATTTCATAGAGAGTTATGAAAAATTTCACTTACGAATATAGCGATGATGAACGAATGTATATTACACTTTTTAGGATGACGAGGAAGATAAAAAGACAGCGACACGGCATATATAAATAACATTGGTTGTAGTAGTAGTAGTACACGACAGACACGAGAAAAAGACGACGAGAATTACGACAACAACGACGAAGACTAATATTAATTGTTATACGGACAGTCATAAGGACTTGACATTGTACCGATGAAGTAATAAAAGGATACTCAAAAATTGTGGTTACTTTTTTTAAATGATGTATGATTAATATTATTATTATGATTAGATGTTTCTGTTAAGATGAATGAACAGTTGTAACGATGATTAACTGTAATAACTTGAAGTTTGCATTTTGTGCACAGCAAAAAGATTGAGAAAGTTGAAACCAAGATGAAATTCCTTTTCATACCTTCCATTTTTGTTCTTGTTTGTGTGTTTAGCTGTTAATGTAATCGTGTAGCATGCTACATTTTTAACGAATGAATTATTTTTCTTTTGCTGTCACGACATTTCACGTTGCTTAATAGTTAAAACATTAAAATTTTCACCCTACTTAATTTAAGCACGTGATATTATAGTAGTGATATAGTAGATTTATGCTAATTTTCTATTAAACCCAAGAAAATGATCATGATTTGTTTTTATACTGTATGATAAGCTGATTTCTTTTGTTTGTTCTCTGGCATCACGCCTTTAAAATTTTCAAAATATATAATTGACCCTGTACATCTTTACTGAGAGAAGCGATGATAATATGGTGAAGATATTGATATTTTTTATAGTAATGATTCAGGTTTTTTGTTTTCTGGTTGTGTTCATGATTGGTTTTGGAGAAATGACATTATTATGATCACGAACGACTAATTTATGGAGCACCGTGTTTTTTCTGATAGCAATCTTTCTTTTGGTTCATCAATTTTTACATTAGTGGAAATGAATCACAGACCCGTTGTCACAATGGGAAGGTCTTCAGACGTTATGGTGTGTGGTAGAGATGACTGAGCGAGACGCTGCTGCTGTTGGGACGCTGAGCCACCCAAGTGATGCAGTGGATGTTGAGAAGGTGTAGTTTGTTGTTGTTGCTGCTGTTGTTGTTGATGTTGTGGCTGTTGTTGAGGACTTGTCAGCATATGAACAGGTGTGACACTACTGCTACCACTAACTGCACTTGATGCTGCGGCAGCACTGGAACTGGTAATGGTACTACTGGGAGCGGATGCATTACTGGCTGAACTTTTCTCCCGACGTGTCCTCAACTTCGTGTGAACCTTTGCATGCCTCTTCTTTTCATCCGAACGAGCAAATTTGCGACCACATGTATCACAAGAGAACGGTTTTTCTCCAGTATGCGTGCGAACATGAGTGGTGAGATGATCGGATCTGGAGAAACTTCTCATGCAGATTCGACATTGAAATGGTTTTTGGCCTGTGTGAATTCGAATGTGTCTTGTGAGTTCGTCAGATCGACTAAAACGTCGGTCACAACCTTCAACGGGACAAGCATACGGCCTTTCATGAACTGGCGTTTTACTAGGGCGATTAGGGTAACGACGAGGTTTTACTGGAACGAGACGAAGGGGACCAGCCTGCTGAGAAAATTCAGGCAGGACCTTTAAACAGAAAAGCAGAAGCGGTGTGTTAGAACAAGTGTCATGGGATTTATGAATACTTAACTTTAATGGATACTAATCAAACGGAAACTTCCATGATCATATTACTTATTTTTATAGACAAAATAGTGATATGGAATGTAGAATAATCCATAGGTATGCCTTAAAATGTATAGGTACTACGCTTACCTGAGATAAAATTTCATGACCCTTAGATGTACTGGGGTTGTACTCTGCAAGCCCAACTGAACCCTGCCCACTAGCATCCTGATTGCTAGAGGTTTCTACCGATGGAGGCCCGCCGGTACAAAAATCTGTGAACGGTTCCTGCTTGGGTATGACTGGGACTGGGAGTTGATCCTGAGACGTTTGTTCAAACTCTGGGGTTGCCCATGGATGGTACTTGTTTTGAGACGGTTCTTGTTGTTGCTGCTGTTGTTGTTGTTGGGGAGGTTGTGGGGGTTGTTGTTGTTGGGATTGTGGAGGTGGCGGCTGTCGAAGTGGGTCCTCCGACAGGATGTATGGATCAAAAGAAAACTCAGAGTGGGAACTAAATTGTGACGCACCGGCGGATTGAGGATCACTGGAAAAAGAAAGTTGCTGTGGTTGAGAGGTTGGTGTTAGAATCCCGAAAAGCGGGCCATAGAAAGATCGATCAGGTGATGGCAGGATCCAATTAATCCCAGCTGTGGGTGAACCAGCCGACTGAGGTAACGGCGTGTTCAATGAGGACTGCTGAGTAACAGTTGGCATTGTTACTCGTAGTCGTTGCTGGTGCTGCTGGTGTTGAGGTTGATGATGATGAGGATGTTGTTGCTGAGGCGGTTGCTGTTGTTGGGCCTCATCCATGGGCTGATGATGGGAAGGATGGGAGGGGAACATTTTCGGACTACTTGCCGGACTCGACACAGGAGTACTGTTTTGTGAGGAAAGTGTTAAGTCTGAATCCAAAGATCCTGTCAAAAAATCGTACAAAATTATTAGCATTTACGTAATTTCTTCCCAACGTTTACGATAAACCTAGTTAAGCCATAAAGCATAAGCAAATTATTGCACAGAAACATTTTTATGAATGGACATGATATACACATCCGTGCCTAAATGCATATATATCGACATTTTAAAAAAAATCATAACATTCTGCAAGCCTTAACAGAAAGTAAAAGTGGTAGCACTTGCTACATAGCCAGAGATCATTGTATATAATCATAATCATAATACAATGTTCGGTTTACTGTTGGTGATGCTACTATTACGGCAAAAAAAAGTTGATGAGGAGTAGTACCTATAACGGCAACGACAGATGTGATATATCAACCATTTGTAGATAATTCATAGCCAGTATTTATGTATGTACATAATATGTACATGTGTACACACACTAGTTTACCCAAGAGATGAGCAATATGATGATGACGATGACCATTAGCCAGCAACAAGAGGTTTTTTGTCCAAGCTATTATCATGCAATATGATTATTAGCCCATTAGCATATGATTGAATCATCAGGTTGTTTAGTGTGGCTCCAGCAGTGAAGTTGAAGTGAAGCGAAACAAATAGCCGAGAGAGAGAGAGAGAGAGAGCGCGCAGCAAAAAAATACTACCGTCGCGTCGTCCAAAACAAATCGCCACAAATATGAACTGTGAATGGTTATAAATAATCAAAGCAAGTTCAACTTGCTTCCATCATGTGTATATATTTTGCATCTTTCCTATATTTTTGTCGCTGTATAATTCTATACTTATTGTTGTCTATTTTTTTTTTTTTCTCTCTCTCTCTCTCTCTTTACTTCTCTACAACAACACTTATAGGTAGCAAGATGACGTGCTGATATATAGTGTAAGTATTACTATTAATAATGATATAACATGCAGCTGGGAAGAATGAAAAAAATCATGGACCATGGGGCTCATTTTGTAGTTTGTTAGTAGCTGCCACGAGGTTCATTGTGAGAGAAGATGACGAGATTACGAGATGATGATGTGATACTCATCATCATCTTTATTCAACCTTGGCACATAGCGCTAAAAAATTTACTCTGTTACTACACATATATAAAAGACGTATTCGTCCCTGCTCCTATTGCTTCTTTAATACGCATAGATAATTATATGAGTGCATATAACCTTTTTGTTGAAAATTATGTAATATTACATATATGTGTATTGATAATCATCAATGATATATATAGTACTTACATACCTACACGACAACACCACTATATACAAACTTTCTGTCAACAAAAGACCAAAATCATCATTTTGTTGTTATCATGGTTTAATTTGGACAGATATGTAATGAAATTGATGAAATAAGGTAGCTATTGTTATTCTTATTTGTTTGAAGTGGTGATGTGTGTGCTTATGTTTCTTGTGCATATACATACCTATTAATTTGAATGTCTACTCCATCCAGAGAGAGAAAGACATTCAAATGAATGACTAATATCCCATTAACAATTGATTTCCTTTCCCAACAAAAGTGCTGACTGACGATATACATACATTTGTTTTTCATCCATTTTTCTTGCCACCGCACCACCACCACCACCACCACCACCACTTGAGCAATGACCAAGCGATTTAAAGGCGTCAAGCAAATTTGACTCTAGTATTAGGTGTGTCAGAGGCTGGAAAATGTGCTTCTGGTTATGCAGTAATTGTTTAATTTTTTTAATGTTATTTTTTTTTATATCAACACAAATCATATTAGAGTGAATCTTTTTTTCATCGTCAAATTCCTCTTTTACTTTACTAGAGAACATACTACTTAAAAATTACAACACCCAGTGCATTTTCCTTGTGAACAGACGTTGTAATTTACCCTGCCATGGTTTATGCTACTGCTGGAGGAAATACGTATAGGTACATAGTATACATACACATAATATGCCGTATATATATATATATATATATATACGTATATATCATGTGTACTATATATAGCTTTTTATAATTCTTTTTAAACTTACTCATATTATTATTGAGGTGACGCTACTAAACTTCATTCTTCCAAAACAACTGGTATATGCAATGAATCTTACATTATGTTTATATATATCCTCCTCTCTCTCGCTTTTTTTGGGATAATGCGTTATTATATATTTTAGCCTCGTACACACATATTATATGAATGTATGCTCATGTAATGTTTTTGTTTCCATATGGGTACGCTACTTGCTCAACTCACTATTTTCTATATGCCTAGCGAATACCAGAGAACCACTTTTCCCTTCGTTACTACTTTACTCGACTCGAATGTCAAATTTCGGCAATGCACACATAACACGACCGATATTTGTTCGCTCACTGCTCGTCTTTTTTTGGAACCAACAACGAGTTATATATGGGCTTAACAACACGAAAGCCAGTTTCGTTATTCTCCTATCGTTTCCGAACGTCTCGTGTCTCGAAAAGTGTGGAGTGGACGGCAGAACATTTCACGTCTCTGTATGATAAACGCTTTACTGATACGTCAGCATGTTTTTTTTTTAAATCTCACTATAAAATCGTGGCGGTGGTGATTATACAGTTAGACTATCATACCTACTAGGTGTTTTTTTCCATATATATTTACACATACGAAATTGCACGAAAAAGTGCTATGCTCTGCTCTTCTTGTATTTTCAAGTACATACCACAATTTCTTTGCTGTGTGTTTTGTTTTTTTTGGCCGGAAGGGAAATCATTCGCGTCATAATGGAAGCATAGTATAGCGCAAAAATTGTATGATGCAGATAATGTGTTTACGTAGGAATATATATATGCTTGTACAAAATGAATGTTGGTTGTAGATAAAGTTTTTAACCATTTTCATTTCCCTGAGAAACTTGCATATAAAACAATAACATAAAAATGCATAAATTTTGAAATGAAACATTTTAATTTATTTTATATTTTTTTTTATAAAAAATGGGCATAAAAATTGTTATTGAATACTTTTTTTTCTAGATTCGTGTTAGGAATAATGAAGTATATTTAGTGTGTGTGTGTGTGCCAATGTATTTATTATAAGACTTTTTGAAGAAAGCTACCTTAATTGGCGACCGGCATTTAGCTGAAAGCCGGCAAGCATTATTCGGAATAAATCAGATTATTTCCAAATCAAATTGCAACTGTTGTGTCTACTACAAAACTGCTAGCTCTTCCACATTATTAGCTTGTATGCATGTTGGTTGTAGTTCAATTATGTGGATTCACACAAAAGTGAGAAAACACTATTATTGTACTGCTGCTGTATTGAAATGTTGAAATCTGGCATGATATCATGAAAAAGAGATGGATACAAACAATGCAATGTGAGATGGATGGACGCGCGACAGATCGTGTTGTCTGTTTTCTTTATTCACTTGCACCGTGCCGTGTTCACTTGCTATAAATCGGATTTTACATGAAAAAAAAACACACAACGATGCTCTCTCTCCTCTCTCTCTACTTGTACTCGCTAGAAGACTAGAGTACTCTAAAAAAGACATGGGATGGGACAAAGACATAGATAGCAGCATGCTAAGATGTGGTTTGTGTATACACTAGTGAGAACACTGTTGCTTGCCTGCCTGTTTCTAGCAATTTGATATAATATGTAAGCATACATCCCTCGCCCACGCTTTCTTTCGACATGAGGCATGCCTGAAAATAGATAAACCATGTTTTCTACATGAACTTTATGTAGTAGAAGGTATTAAATGCTTGATGACGTCAAAATATATAAAGTAAACGTGTGTTTTGCATTCAACTTCCAAACTGATCCAGAAAAATATGTAAACACAAATGTATGCATGTTCCCTCACTTGCCTGTTGCCCGGTATATATTTTTTCGCATGCCAAATAAATGATGATAACCACTTTTCTTTCACTTTTACCAACTGTTTTTTCTCCCTCTTGATAAACATCCAACTGTTGACAGTACGCACGTTTCACTTGCAACCTTTGATAACAAGTTATGAAGATGCATACTAATAAAAATAAAAATATTTGCATCCAGGAGGGTTGTGTGGTATGTGCATGCATGCAATAATAAAGGCATATAAATATTCATGAATCGCGGGATGCCAATTATATTCACATGATGTTATTTTTTGTTTCTTTTTTTTGTGATGGTAAATGTTTGACTGATGGCTGAAGCAAGAGTAAACATAAACATAATGTATTATTATTAGAGTTTGACTTACCAATTGGTGGAGGATCCAGAAGGGGCACAGTAGTGCCAAAGAAGCTGGCTCCTTCTGCAGCCGTCACTGGAGTATTCAGACTGTCGTCGATTTTGTCAAACTGACCCTCACTGGATTGCTGAGGAGTAGCCCTGTGAATACTGGCTTTTTCCACGGATGACGATGACGTAGAGACGGAAGTGGGTAGTTTTGGAGGACAGAAGATATCCCTTCTGCTGCAAAGAGTTGGTGAAGATGGTGGAGAAGTCGCCGTCGGCGGCGAAAAACACAGAAGACTTAATGAAACACACGGTAACACCCGGGACTTTTTCCTCTCTGGGACCTCCGGGTTAGTTCCCGGGCTGGGAAAGTGACACAATGTCAACACGGGGTCTTCGATCATTCTCATATTGGACAACTTCTCTTCCTCTGTTCTTGAAGACGACTCCGACTCTGCTGAAGACAGAGAAATGGTAACGTCAACCGGACTCACCGGTGAACCTTGTGATGGCAATGGCTTATCCACAGTTTAAACTTATCAATTAGCCTGCCTATGCCCCTACATCTATTTTTATTGTCTCAACCCGTCCAAACTATGCCTACGTATACACGTTTCTCTCTTTTCTTTTCCGCTCTTTCTCTGTACAACGAGTCCTCGTTTTTGTATCCAGGTATCACATTAACTGAACTCAAGGATTCATAAGAAATTTGAGTTTCCTTCTCTTTCAGAATGTGACTGGCCCAGAACAAAGACTTTACTGTTCAGTTCGGAGCACCTCATGTATATATTCAAAATTTACATACAACGACAAACAACAAAAACAATAACAATGTTTTAAACAATCATTACGTGTTTGTCCATTATTATACACATACGCTTGCGTAGGAGTGCAAAATTCAAAACGACAATGATTAGAAATCAGCGACGATCGCCTCCTCCTAATTGTTTCCCTTTTGTTGTCACCACACACGTGTTGATAATAACGGACAGTTGCAACGCTGGTTCCTCTTCAGAGTTGGTTTTACTTGATACAAGATCAACAGGAAAGTTTCAAATTTCCCCTTTTTGGATGCTTATGTTTCTGGCCACACGCTCAGGTTGCTTTGAAATATAATAGCAGCGGCGATTCTGCACGTGGTAAGACGATAATGAAGCCAATGGTGTACTAAAGAACTTTGGTTTCTATATATTTTCTGTTACTTTTTATGTCGTATACCAAAATCTACACGTTTTAGATACTGTTTCTGCTTGTTGGATTAAATATGGAACAAGTTAGCAAATACCGTGATTCAAATGTATAAAAATGTATTTACACTTGGTGGCATGTTTAGCTTATTATTATTATTACTATATATTTCTTTTTAGCTAAACGTGGTATGTGGTGGTGAATCAATTGTAAGAAAATCACAAAACACACACACACACACACACACACAAAACCACCACACGTCAAGCAGTAGATGTTGATGGTGCCGTATCCAGAAAGCGAATGAGTGCGAAACGGCAACTCACTCCCAAGTATATTCTGGGAGATCTCTAACTACAATAACAGCAGCAACATGAGCACGAGAATCAAAAGCTGAATGCAAGGAAACGGTTTCACGTAGTAAGTAGATGTTGCACCAGCTGCAGAGCTAGATAGAAGAAGAGGTGATTTGACACTGCGAGAGTAAGAAATTGTAAACGCTTCTTGCTTGCCGTTGTTACTTTGCTGCTACTACTGAAAGAACGACTTAGGTATATGTATATATTATGTATCTATGTAGCCGTAGTAAAAAAAAGAGGTAGACGTTCCTCTCGCCTCAGGTCTCGGCAGCAACGCTCTCTTATAATTGGATATATATATATATATTTATGTATGTAAAAAGATTATGTTCTTGTGAGTGTGTGTGTACCTTGCGAAAACTATTATTGTTTCTTTTCTGTGTGCAGGAGTGACAGTATGAAGGTGACGATGATGTTGACGATGATGATTAATCTGATGATTCAATACTACACTGCGAAGGAAATATTTTTTTTAGGATTGCTTCTATAGCCTTTTATACAGTCTTATTGACTAATAGAATCTCTTGTTTTGATTCTCAAATAGCGGGTGGTACAGTAAAACGTGAATTTTCTTCTTTTCCTTTCTTGGAAATCTGTATTTCTTTGGAATGCATATACTGTTGGTTTCCCTTGAAGAAAAATAAAAATGAATGACCTTTGTTGGAGATCAAGGAATAGCTGAGGAGCTTGAAAAATATTTGGTATTATAGATTTGTAGTATCTAATATTATGATTTTTGTTCTCTCTCTCTCTCTTTCTGAATGTGTGAGTATACCAAGTTGTACTATTGGCAAAAATGTGGATAAAACAACTTGTGTACGATAGTGTTTTTGAGATGTGTAGCAACTCTCACGGCTCGTTGCAAACTGAATGAGTCAACACAGAAGACTTTTGGTAGTAGCGAAATTTTATGAATGAATTCACCCCATCGTCAGTGCCTCCCTTTCCCTCAGCTTTTTCTTTCCGAGGGGTCATGACGTCAACTGCCTGTGACGTCTTGAGTACTCCACTGTGTACTATGCTTACATTTAAAAAAATATCGTAGCTCGCCTCAAGCATGGATTCCTTTCTCTATCTCGTAACAATAGCGTGTGTAGCCGCTGAATGTGCTCCCGATTGTCTAAACGGAGAAAGGCATGTGTGTGCTATGGTGAATAGTGAGAGAGCAGTGAATGCAAGCATGTCTGGGAAAAACTACTACGGCGACCGTAACACTGTTTTATGGATTTGCACATAAATAAATATATACACATAATATACGCATAACTTGTAGTATATTATATTACATGTAAACGTGCATGATATAATTCCATCCGTACTGCTGCTACCAGGATATCCATTTTCCACTATTATTGCTACATGCATTCCTCGTATCCACTTATGAGTTGACTTTCTCTTTCTCTCTCCCAACGTAACAGGGAGGATATACGGAATACACACGAAGGACAACAATAGTGGAAAAAGTGCACTATCCACACATTCCTTTCCTGTTCCTTGCAAAGAACCGTTGTTAGAAAAGGATCTGAGGAGTGGATTGCCAGCAATACGCCAAGTTTCAAGAGGACTCCCATGTTGAGCAATGTGTGCAAGTTGTATCGTGGAGGAAAAGGAGGAAGGAAGATGGATGCTGCTGTTGTAGTTCTTTCTTTTGCGAAACCTTACTACAGTTTCATAATAACAACACATACATACGTCCGAATACCTACGCACGTACACTCCCTCACTTAATTCCTTTCATTTTCCGCTGAAACTTGTTACTTTTTTCTTTTCATATGGTGCCATCACAGGAAGTTAACGTAACACGCTATCTGTTTGCACACATATCTACTATAAAGTGACTACATCATATATCACTTATCAACACCTTATAATACACCAACCAGCTTATTGTAGTATACTAACATCCTGCATGCAATAATATTATAGTAACTATTTTAACGGAAAAACATATTATGCCATATATCCTTGTACCTACGTAAGTAGGTATGAGTTTATAAGGCTTCCGCAATCCTTTTCCAATAATTTGATGTTGATGATGACGGTTATTGCATTGCGTGTGAGTCTAAGAGATAAAGATATATAAATATATACATACTTTTTATACCTATCTCGGATAAATGTTTACTTTTATTTTTGATACGTCTGGTATAAAAACTGCAAGAAAGTAAGACGTTTATTTTGAGCACATATTATTGTTTTCTCTAAAGCGACATTCTTATCTCATCTCTTGCGTTTGGATGTACTATTATCACATCTTTGTTTCAGATGTTGCCGTCATACTACATGATTCATTCTTAAAACATTTGCTGGAAAAAATTATTTCTCTTGCTGCATTTGTCGTGGAACTTTATATGAGACATATGGTAAAGGATGACATGACCATCCATAAATTGAGTTACACTGTCAGCAAAAATAAAACATTTTCCAATGAAGGCTTCCTCTTTCTTTACTCTTTTTACTACCAAATATGTAAATAAAATAAGACTATTTAATGTCCGCAAAATCTTGAGGGATTCATTTGAACCAAAGTTTGTGTACTGCGTTATGGGCTTGTTATGATCAACATTTCCAAAATGCTATGAGCACGATGCAAGGTGTTCTTTGAATGATTTTTAAGAAAATTAAATTATTCAAGGACAAACGTATTACTCAGCTTTTCAACTTGAAGGAAATGTTTTCTTCTTTCACGTGTGGTATTGTTTAATCTCTGTCATAACTAACAAATTTGATTATGCTTATATTTTTAGCTGCTACAGATATAGATAGGTAGATAGATTTATTTACGTGTTAATTAATATCAATTACAACTGTTTTTCATATTACAACACGGTTATATTCTTAAAGTAACATAACAAACCTTATCATCCAGCTAAAACAAAAAACCATCGTCAATTCTGTCAGAGCGATTTATTTATATTTCCTGCTTATATTTGAATTTTGATGACGATTTAGTACACTTACGTAATCACCTAACACATTTGTAATTAACACATAACACAGTTCCTTTTATTTTTCTCCAATTTATGATGATTTCTTAGTCTGAGCATCATCGTGTCTAGTTACTCAACATCCATTTTTTTATTACGTAAATACCTCCGTAATACTTGCCCTCCGCTATGTCATCAAAGATTATGCCTGCATTTCTGTGTTATTTACCACGTGCTTGGATAATGTACAACATCGGTACTCGTCTCACGTACTCACGTGGAATTAGCAAGGGATTAGCCACACACAACACCCACTACCAAAATTGAAAATACAATCTTACAGATTCCACGCAAGTTGCCCAAAGGGATACGAACTAACAAGAGTAAAATTACAAGATAAAATTATGAATGCACTGCCGACTCATTCCTCTCACGCATAAAAAGAAAGTGCTTATGAATTTTCACTTCCGTATTATGTGAAACATTATTGTGGAGGCCATTTACCAGTTTTATTCTTAGGCCGCTTTCATTTCAGAAAGGAGGTTTCTTCATTTGCCCCAACCATACATAACGTAACAAGGTATACTGTGTATATATATACCTTGTCCTTTTTTAAGCATTTCTGTCAAGTATTAACGTAATTTTCTGGAAAATACTGTTGGTTTACATAGAACGATATCTTGCGCGGAAAGGAATAATTTGTAAATGAGAAAATAATTTAATATCCACTTTCTGTTTTTTTCTAATTAAATATGTCGTTAATGTATCTTACTCCCATTATCATTGTTATTATTACCCAATGATAATTTTGAGAAAATATGATTACGTAGACTCAAACATTTTACTTGGTGTTTACTCAATATTTACATATACGTAATATGCTTTCCATGTTTTAAGAACTGGCAAGTAGTACCACGTACCTAGAGAAGCCAGCTCTTGTAACATATTGGAAAAACATTTCGCTGTAAGTTCAAACTTCAAACCCCAGGTTCTACTCGAGCTGTGAGAAACGATTGTGAACCCCCGGGGTGAAACCGTCTGTTATACAATGTCATACCCTAAGATACATGAAATGTGAGTACCAAGTTTTGGCCCAATTGGTCTAACTGTTCAACGGTGTGAGCAGAAAAGAGCAAACAATGGTTTTTACCCCCCATTCCCAATTCCGTAGACCCTCGGGAGTGAAAATGCATGTGTAGCGAGGCCTTACCCTAAGGTACCTGTGAACAAAAGTTGGGGTCATTGTATTCGACAAAGTGGACTGTGACGACCTTGCACGACCAGACATACATTCCGAACGATCTGAAACATAATTGCTTTGTAAAATGTTAATAATGAGAAGCTACGCGTAGCTCTAAGATGAGAAGAGATATGGAAAAAAGGAAAGTACTTTGTGATGGTGAAAGAAAACTTAACCCACGCACACACATGAAGCTGAGCGTGAGGAGGAGCAACAGAGTGTGAGATCAAGTTACAATTGCACCTAATTATTACCACCATTACAAGCTTTGCCGTCACCCTACTTAGTTATTACTCACAACATGCACCTACGTATAACGAGCATTACGCGGTTAGGAACTTTAAAAAATTCACTCTGTAGTCTTCTCCTCTCCATCACATAGTATACATAAAATATACCTACCTACCGACCTAAATATTATTATTATGTACCTGTACATATAATTTTGTTGACTTTTTATAAATGGATATTGTTTTAATTTGTATGGCTTTACATGGGAATATCATCAAACTCGCAAATTCGTATACTACATGAATATGGAGTGTATTTTTGGATTGGGTAAGTTGTGGAAGAGTTATTACTTTCAGAAAATTACTGCAAGTTAGGAATTCATTTGTGAGTAGTCCAAAGAAATCACGCTACAAAATTTGTACTCCCGGTTTCCTGAAATACAGTTTTCATTTATAATATGCCTTTGTTGTTGTGCTACTACTACTACTACTGCTTCTGTTCGAAGAGAAACTGGAACTGGCATTTGGAGAAAGCATGTTGATAAGGTGTACACACACGTTCTTATCAATGAATGTTTAATGTTTCTTCCACCCACTACTACTGTCTAAAGTAGTGTCTGTGTCCACAAACAAAAATTCCAGGTACAACTTTATACAGATTCACTACATAACCTGTTGGTACATAGGTACGCACACAATGTGAATTACTCCAATGATGTTACCGGAAGGAAAGGAAACGGATTTCCCCTTTGGGAGTTATAGTACTCAACGTGTTCACCTCTTTTCATTTTACTTCAGCATACACACGTTATGAGTCACCAGATAAGCACTCGGAGGCTCAAAAATCATACAATCGTCGTAATTAATTTTGGAGTAAGTTGGTATGCATATTATACTCGGGAACCCTAGGGACGTATATGAATTGAGGCACAGATAAGTAAAACAAAAAACGCCACGTTGCAAGCAATGAAACGGCATGGTAAAAAAAAATGTTTCGCTCATACGTTATGATGATGTTTATTATCTTGTTACCATTATTTATCATGCATGACTTAATCAGTGTTATTAAACAAATTTTCGGACAACTATAACTTTCATTCATGAACTTTTGACTTTAAAAGAAAATTACAGATACGTCTCCACAGTTTCTATGGTCGCAAAGGAAAACACTGCTGTTGCTAGTGAAATTATACAAACCGAAATTGGGTAGCTAAAAGAGTTTCTACCTGAAAATAAGCAAAACTTTTCTCTTGAAATGTATCTCACACACCCACGCACCCATAGAGTTTCATAGTAATATCTATTACGTTGTTTCAGTTTCATAGTATTAATGATCTGGAAGAAAATTATTGAAAATCAGTTTTGCAACATTAAAATAACTTTTTTTTTGCTAAAAAAAAACATGGTTACAACTATTTTTGAACAAATTTGTTATTCTATTTATTTTATAACATTATTTTCTTGGCGATTTGGTGACAAGCTGTCCCTTGGATGAGTGTAGTGTTGGGGTGAAATTTTTGTTGCTATTAGCAGAACAATGTTGATTGGAGATACATATAAAAATATATGTGTAACATGCATTATATTAGACAGACAAATCATATACTTTTTTCTTCTTATTTGTACACATCTTTATATGCATATATTTGCAGTAATGGGTTTATAAATGGATTTCAAATCCAATTTTCAAATTTGAAGTATATGACATTTCTGTAAAAGTAACATGTTATCAAAGTTTCATAGGAAACTTTGATACTTGGTGTACTCGGTTGACACACACTAGCGGAAGTATACAAATATGTATATGCATACAAAGTAGTATGTAGATGATAGTATGCACCTTTCTTGAAAAAAGATAAAGTTGTTCCAGTACACCTACAAATTTCCGCAGGAGGTTGGAAAGTAGCAAAAGTAAGAACTTAGTTAAGTACTATGTGGGCAAACCAAGCATATTACTTTACTTTTCAATGTCATGGGAAGATTGGTATCGTTTTGGGTTTTTACCTTGTTGAAAAGGTAAGACCATTTCCGTGATGGTAATGTTCTTGTAATTGTATTATTTCCTCGGGGGAGGGGAAGAACGTTGGCGCAACTTTCACTGATTCTTGGCTTCATCAGCCCACACGACCTTCCACTCTGGAAACATAACTACACATACTAGAGCTAAGATCATGCATACATTTCAAGTTTCAAGCATCTTTACAAGCACACTCTTATATGTGTAGTATTATTACCCCGCTTGTAACCCTGAAAGGAAAAATAATATTATGTGGGATTATGATCACATACCAATGTTAAGTTGAAGGTAGTACATTGCCCCGGTTTATCTAATGTGCATGTCACCATAATAATGCATATTATATATGTACAACAGATATATTCATTCATGTGTAAGTGTCTGCCCCAAATACTTAAAAAATCTCAACAACATTATAAGATATTACATGTCTCGCGTACCCGTTATAAGCAATGTATGAGATTTTGTGCTTTTGGTTGTTGAAAACTGGTACTTTTCCCACAGCAAAATGCATATATATTCTGATTGTGAACAAACTTGGAATAATCGTTATTGGTTTGTCAATTTAAAAAATATATATTTACATTTCCGTGTACTTTAACCAGTGCAGAAACTACTGATAAAAACCTTTCCAGCTATTCTATTGACTATACTTAAAAAATAAATAATAACTTACGACAATCTGACATTGACTTTCACTAACATTCAGGGATTCTCTGAACGAACAAGGAACATATGTTCTACATGGCTGAGTTTAGCGGAGGAAAGGGCAAAAAAAGAAAAGCGTGAGTGAATGATCCTCCTACGATGAGATACGCTTAAAATTTCATGGTTTTCCCTACATGCCTTTTGTAACTTTTCCCATGCACTTGTTGACATATAAAAAATGTGAGGGCGGACAATTACACTTTTGAGTTTTGCAAAAGGGCACATTCCATTATAAGATTTTAGCGAAAAGGTTCAGGAAGTGTTGAAATTTTAATGCCGGATCAACCGAATTTTCTACTTACTCATACCCATTTCCTTTCCTCCATAAGTTGTTAATATGACACCCTTTTTTATCTTTGTGAATCCGACACTATGTGCCGCCATGATCAGCATGACACCGTCGCACCATCACACAGGGCAACCTGTCATTTTCATGGAATGTGCAATTCTGTACAGAGATTTGGTTTAACTTTAGCATTGTGTAGCTAATGGATTTGGTAAAAATAATAATGATGTGGTCGCATTATTTGGCTAGGGAAAACAGTTTTATCCTTGCTGATTGGTCCATTAATACGTGTTCAACTTATCTGTTAATATGTAAGTATACCTATTTAACATTTTTAATTATTATTTTAAAATGTTTGACTGCGCTCAACTAATTCACAAAAAAATTCTGAGAGGCTTTGCAAAATTCTTAAATGAAAACAAAAAAGGTATGGATTGCGTGGGTAAGTATGTTTGATAATAATATCTTGTATTTAATAAAATAAATAAACTTACTTGTGGCATGAAGTATCAAAATACAAATGTATTTCACGCATGACTACTGTAATTTGACCATTTCAGCTCATTTGAACTTTAAAAGAAAAAAAAATAGCTGGGAAAAAGTTATATATGCAGATGCATAACATAGGTCGTATTAGTTTCCTCTGCTGTCATTTATTTTTCTTAACATTGGTTCATAAAAGTTTACTATCACCACCACAATGTCAAAAGAATAATTGCATGGTAAGCGTTACTCCTGTTTGGTGAGCCACTCTTTTTATGCGTGCATTCATTCATAATACCCTTACTATTCTGCTAGCTACCATAAGCGCGCATCGCCCACGCACAACTTTTTATCTTCTCTCTCTCTCTCTTTTGGTGTACTTTGTTTGTACACAACGTGACTCCCCCTAACGTTTATATTATTATTGTTGTTTTTTGTCGAAAGGTTCAATTACAGTTGTTGTATACATCAACTCACATATACGATAGAGAAAATAGGCAAAAGATATCTAGCGACTTGTTGCCAGAACAAAGTGTTGTATCTAGTACCTAGTAAAATGCTATAGTAATTTTTAGGGGGTTCAAAAGCATATAAAAGGAATGAAAATCATAATGCTCAAAATGTGTTTAGGTAACACTTTATATAACCCTGTCGTAGCAAATTAACACAAAATTCAAAATTTTTAGATGATTTGAAAAGGCGTAAAAAGCATAATAAAAAAAAAGTATTATGAGAAAAATGTTTACATAAAAAGCATAATGCTCAATATTTTGTACATACTGTCGAGATTTGAAATATATCACTTTGACAAAAAATACATGCTGACAACCGGTAGTCAGCATGTATAAAGCAGGCTACGCATTATTTTTCAGGCAACTGAATGCGACAATATTAGTTTTTTTAAACTAGTAAAAAATGTCATTGTAAGAGAAATGAAAAATGAGTACGAATTTTTTTGTTCTTTCAGGAAAAGATAAAAAGTGTCGCCAGAATCTTCATCAAACTTACGAAATCAGACGAAATTATTGAATGTTCGCCCATGTAAATACTTCTGGGTAGATGGGTAATCAGAAATTGGTAGATGTATCTATTTTTAAAGTAATTTTTAAAGTGCACATTTGTGGTCAGGAAAAAATGCATAAAAAGCATAAATGAAACTCGTTGAATTTTTGAGTTGATGTTACTAAGTAGCAGGCAGTAGGTGCTTAAGTTTACATTTGCTAAACTTATATCATGCAAAATCCAGAGTTTCGAGTGATATAAATCCAATTTATATGCAAACCCATTATGAATGAGTGTGAAGGGAATGAATGTGGATATGACGTGCTAGAATTTAGCCTTACTGTCGAAATCTGGTTTAATAGATGCTTTTATCCAATGTTTTTCACTTTGTTAGAAAATGAAATCTTTCATGGTTCTTTTACTTACGTAAACATTAATGTACTTTATAATAGTGTGTGCATTTATATATGTAAAGTTACCTTTAAAATAATTGATCAGAATGTTCTGGATAGACAAATTTTTACACAATTACGAATCAGGTTGCCAAAAATCAGAAAAAGAAAACCTTGTCAGCATTTCTTACAAACAAAGACGATACCACAGGATGAAATTCTCCCATTTCAGTAATCCATATATGTACCTATGTGTCATATAACTTTGAAAATAGAAACTCCAAAATGTTTTGATTTGATACGGCAAGCTAAAAAAACATCTAAAATTCTGTGAAAAGTTTTTGTTCACATTCAGGCTTCAGTTGACCTTTATTCATGCATAAAGGTAAATATTATCTATACATGTCACTTTTATCAATTAACTTTGTTTTTGTGTTGAATAAGGGACAAATAATAAAACAGTGACAAATGCAGATAGGATCAATGGAAAAAACAACACAGAGTGGTACCATTTCTCCTTTCCCAAAAATTTGGTGACGAAATTTGTGTGTACAATTACTTATCCCTACAGAATTCGAGTATTTACACCGATATAAAACCATCCTTTCGAGTTTCTACTGATTGCATCGCAGAATCATGCCCATTCTTCAAATTCTACCATTTTATAATCATATTTTTTCGCGAATGAAACTTTGCAACTACTTGATTTTCGGATCGATTTCTCGTGAAATTGAAATGATGAATATGGACTTTAGTAACAACGTAATGTGACCCATGTGTTGAGTTACTTCATTCTTACACAATTTATGTTATGTTAATTTTGTGTATATTCATATTATGTTACCGATCCACTCGTTTTCAGTGAATTATAAAATTGTGGGCTCGAGTTTCAATGGAAATAGTCACCTGCCTACACAAATAATGGAGTTTGCTACAAATAGCAACTGCAACAACGACACAAAAGACAACATAAATAATATTTAAAAATAAAAATAAACTTAGACGTCAGTAGTAAAATATGATTTTTTTTAATGCTTTTTAAGAAATTTCGTTCCATAATTCCATGTTACGACACATGCGTACTTAGAACTATGCTTCATGCACAAATCATATACCTGTACAGGTATGTATTTGTCGTTTGAATAGGATGTCAGGTGATCTATAAGAAAGTGCCCGTTTGATATTTTTTCAAGTCAAAGCTAGGAAAGACGATTGTTTGAGAGATGATTTACATAGTTCCAGAATAAAACTGATACCGAATGTCAGATAAAGGGGTGCATTAATAATATAAATATTCCGATAGCGGAATAAGGTTACAATGCTCCTAAATTCCACGATGTGAAACCTTGTTCGCATGTTAAGGAAAAATGAAAATCGGATATGCATACAATAGATATGCCTAAAACGGATTCCGGCACCTGTCTCCTTACCGCATGATTTTTACGTGGAAATAATACAAAAAACGAAAATAACAACAATTTTTGGAACATGAAACTAAATACCAAATTCAAATTGCACTTTTAACATCAAATTAGCTGCTGACGTTGAACTTTGTATCATTAACATTATGTCAACTTACTTTGAGGGAAATTATTACTCTAGATTATTTTATAACCAACCTGCTTACATCTTCCCGGATGCCGGAAATCGTTCAAGATATATTTTAGTATGCTGGACATTTTGATGGACAACTTTCTGATGAAGTTATCAGACTCAGATTTCGAATTTCTAGTACTGTCATTAATGTCAGAGTCCAAGATGCCTCTATACAGGTGTTTTGCGGAATGAGGAAAAGGATTTTTATTGGGGCATTGTGTAGCACACAAGTACTGCCTTACCATGACTGGTAGCAGTGTATCATCATCACCAAAAGAACTCAGACAGAGCTGAATTTTCATGAGCAACTCATCACGTTGCTGCTCAAAGAACTACTAGTCAGTTTTGTTGGAGTGAACAGGAATGATATGATGATTACACCTTGCAAGAACGTACAGATCTGAGATACAATGTTCGACAATCTGACATAGGTGGAATTGCTGTGTGTGTGTGTGTGTGTGGTGGTGACTGCTAGTTAGACGTCACCGTAGATTTTGCTTAGTACAGATGTATATTTGTAGTGTATCTCTGAATAATAATAATAATGATGATGATGATGCTGGTCCTACATGCAGTGTTTTCCCCTCAAAATATCATAATATAATATTAGCGTGGAGTTGGTGTGGTTTCTAAAACTTGAAGAGCTTTATGTCCATCATCACCATCAGCTTCACTAGAGCATCTTGGTCCAAGAAGTCCTCTTACATTGTAAGTTAGTTAAGTAAGATGATGATGCTAGAGTTTCCCATACAAACAGAAAATGTTGTTCTTGAACTTGGCCATATAAGGTAGGACGACGAGTACCGAGGCTCGCCGAGTGGATTACGTCAGCTCTGTGAATAAATCGGAACCTCGAACCAGACCGAATGCATGAGTTTTATATACAATATATGATGTATGCCTATAGTACATTTATATATATGTATGCATATATTACCTTTGTATATAAAATGAGTTTACGAATGTATAAAGGGAGATGAGACTTTTAAATGAAGAGAGTAAGTAGGCAGAGTCCAAGATGCAGAAACGCTGTACATTTATTCATCTGAGCGAGCACACAGGAAAGATGAGGAACACGAAATCACTATACCTCACCCCACTTGATCTTCACTTTTAAAGGATTTTCAAACTCTTATAAATTTCTTTAAATCATCGCCAGCACACTGAAAAATAAGCATAGTTTGAGGGAAAATTATAGGAAGCGTAATGTTCGTAAAACAGGGATTATAAAATCTCTTTGCTGGCTTTTGCTTTACACTTCAAATGATCCACACGCCAACAGCAGATTAACAAGTTGAGCCGAGTCATGTACAATGTATATACATACAATATTTGTACATACCAACCAGCCACCAAACGAGCAACATCAGCGTGCATGTTGCATGATTTTTCCCCCTAATTGTTGTTATTATGGTTATGCTTCCATTAAGAAACAGCAGGTCTGCTCAACAGCAATCAACCGTCTGCTTGCCTTGCGTCGATAATAGTAGTGGTGGTTGTTGTAGTCATAAACTTTTTGATTATGTATCAATTGTTATGGTGGTGAAGGGGATGCAAACAATGTAACATTACATAAACAATGCTCATAATTACTATACTACGCCAACTTAATTACTGGATAGATTGATATGTCCTTATAGGTGTATAATATTCCCGTCTTTAATCCAATTTAGCAAAGTTTTCAGTCGATAATTAAGCGTGTGCTCAAGAAGTCTAAAAGTCATCATCAAATTATTATTATACGTACAAGTACAGAAATTTGAAATTGAAGCTTTTTAGATACGCTTTTTGCATGGTGTCTTAAACAAAGATCAATACAACAATATGTAAGCCATCTGAATTTTCAAACTCATTTAATCAATGACATTGAATGAATATCAAAAGGCAAACACATTCGCGCTGACATTTCGAATCAAAAAGAACAATAAACTGTTCTTTCTTTTGTACATTGGTATCTTTTGTTTAATTTTTTTTTTGGTTTGTCTTCCGATTGTTTACCCGGTCTGGCCGAACATATAAATGAAGTACCTTTTAAAATCGTCCTGAAATGGAAGGCTACACACACTAGACAAGTTTTTTAACAACAACCTTGCGAAGTTGCAAACGGTTTTTGACTAGTGGCATCTCTCTACATAATCTCACTCATTAGTATCATGCAAAAGTATAATAATAATAAGAATAATAATAATAATAACACACTGTTGAATCGAGTTTGGTTTTTAGGACCAAATGGCGGTAGAATCCATGTTGATTTTATGACATAAATCATAAAATCCACAACTATTATTATCAGTGAGATGTTACAAAGAAAATGATCTAATCTGAGACGCTCAGTCAGCAGCATCAGTAAAAATGGTTTGACATGCTTGCCCTAAAGGACTTTTTAAAGGTTTGCACTGATGATGATCAGAAGCAAATTATCGTTTTTCACAATATAACATTTATTTCATTATTTTGTCCACCTAACTGCAAATCTGTCAGGATCAGGTACAATGAGCCCACTTTGTAATAGATGCACAAGCACACACGCATACATAGGTATGTACATAGGTAGCTCCTTTGGATACTGCTTCAACTTTACATAGTGCAGCGTGAATAGGCGACGCTGAGCTGTTGAGGACCAAGATGAACATGATGATGTCATGGTTTCCATTCGAGAGAGTCGAGTGAGGAGAGAAAAGATATGTA
>JAHZNC010001678.1:0-18720 GCA_027744095.1 Zhuqinia jingwanae
AATAAATTATTAAGTAGGTAAAAAGTAAATGAAACGAACACGACAGATCACAACAGCTACCCAACAATCATCATTTTCACTTGAGCATTCCTTTTTTCAACATTTCACATGACACAAAAAATATCCATGCGTACTTTCCCTTCATCGCATATAACCATCACTACGCATAAATGTAAACATCAATATAAATATATTTGGACACAGACAATGAAAGGTTTTATTTACAAAGGATCACGTTTTGTTGGACGGTCATCGTCTTGTTTTATACTCAAACTTCATGCAAGAAAGTACACGTCAAAAGAATTAAGCGTTGAGCCGTGTGTCATGTCGAAAGTATTTTACAATAACAAACATATATATGCCTGAAAAAATCGTCCTCTTTTTTAAAGTTTTTGTGCTCCATTTATATGCACAATAAAATACACTATTTCTGTATATGCAAAAAGTGAATCTGTATTATTTAGTATCAGTCGACCATATAGGCATACTAAAATATTATATCCCTTTTGTCAAGCACATACACATGCACACTCTTTTTTGGTGTTGTGAGCAATAGACCGTAAGAATATTATGGGAATCTTTTTTTATAGAATGGGAATAACTTCTTTCTTTTTTCCATGCTTCAGCCCACCCACCTGAATTTGAATGATTTCATATGTAGGTATATTATATACCTACCTACCTAACATAATGTACATGCATGTGTGTACATAACATCTGATTTCATATGCTTTTAATTCTTCCATTTCGGTTCCGACCTTTAACTTTATAATATTTTGTAGGTATACTGTAAATAGAAGAAAAAATAATAATAACAAAGTCAAGGGGATAGTATGGTATATATTATTTGTTTTTATCTTTTTTCCCCTCTCAGCCACCCACACTAGCAACTACAACATACACTCGGATGATGAATGGTGACCTTTTCTCTGTGTGTTTTTGTTATTACAAGCACATCTTTTAAAGTGCCCACTATTTCATTATTACTAAATAATATGCTAGCTCCTTCTTCAAGTAACCCAACTCATTTGTAGAAAAAAAATTATGTGATAGAATACCGAGGGCTCCACCACCACCACCACCACCAACGCACCGTATGCTTTTTACAACCTTTTATTTTTATCACCATCATTACCACCGTCACTATATAACAAGTTGTGTGTTACATTTTTTATAGCTGTTATTACTAAAAGAAAAGCCTTTTTATTGACCCTGAACTTTCCCTTTCTCTGTATACCACCACCATTCTTCTCACCGTATATAATTTTTTTTTTGACATAACCAGAAGAAGAACAGCTACCTATATGGTGGTGTAAGTACAGCTTATAAGTTATCGTACGACACATGAAAAGAAACAAAGTTTTTTTTTGTTTCATACTTTTTCCCCTTTTTGTACTCAATACGCAATGACATATTTGTTTTGTAAGTATAAATACGCCCGTAAATACGCCAATACGCCAGTATAAAATAATAATATTTGTATTTCATTATTTCACTATAGTGAAGTTATGCTACCTACTTTTAGTGTTGTACAATTATTGCCATTCTGTACAAACGAAATAAGGTGGTAGTAGAAGTAAAAGAAGAAGAAGAAGAAAAAAAACTACTGAGAACGAAAGTTGTGTGTTCAAAGTAAAGGCGTGTCTTTTTTGCGTGGGCGATTTATGTATCTCTGATTCATCTGAGCACCGCCATCCCCATATCATAATATACATTTCCTCACACACACACACACACACACATGATATTATCCACAAGATAATCATATACTTTTTATATACTAAATAGAATCCTACAATGTGTGGGAATGTTGACGTTGTTGGTTTCCTTGTATTATTATCCCTTTCTCGTTTATCCACCTGTTTATGTATTACTGTATGTACTTTGGACCCTAGCATACAGGTACAGACAGTGAGAGAGAGAAAGTTGTTCCAAATCCAAGTGAAAGTTCCAACTTAAAATGTTTAGCAACAAAATGTTTTAACGGGTGAGTTGATTCCCTGAATTATATCTCTTTAAAAAGTTGATATCAACAAAACTTTTGACTGTCGTTCAGGCAAAATGATTATGTTGTTGTGTGGTGTGTAGGTATATACCTACACATACACATGCAAATTTTATAAAATGAATGCGGTATAATTTTTTTTTGTTAATTAGGAAGTTGTATTCATTTCCTTACTACACAAAAGACAAAAAACTACCATAATATTTAATATCGTGGCTGCCGAAATCATATGCATATAATACTCGTTTATTGTATAACCAGTGGGTTGGAATGAGACATGGCGGTGGTGGTTCTAATTTTTTTTTTGCTTTCTCTGAAATTTACATGCGTGCTATTCTTACGTTTTTTTCAAGAGATAATTCTTTCTTTTTTTGAGAATTCATTCATAAACCGAACAAAACTACTGCGATTAAACGTGCATTGTATAATTAGGTATATCACTGTTGTATTTGTGCTTATATAAAGGCATATAATATTTATCCCATGCTAGAGTGTGTGTTATAATAATATGATATCTAACTAATAAAAAAATGTGTTGATAACTTGGACTTGTGTCATTTTTATCAGATGCGTTAACGTGTACAAGGGGAATCAACAACAGCTTTCTATTTTATTTATTTATATCCCCTTCTTCACAATAACAGATCTACACAATATGTACAAAACAAGCAACAGCAGCAGCGCGTGCATTATAAATACTTGTTTTCTTTTTTCTTGCTTGTCCAAGAGGCCCAGGCTACACAGAAATCTAAAAATAAAAATAATATTACTAGCAAACCAGCTGTTAGCTTGCTGTTACTCCACACTCACAAATGCCAGTAGTAAAAGATGATAAGATATTTATAGCATTTATAAGAATCTCGCTTTTATTGTGACGTTGATGGAAAAGTGCGAACACATCGTTTATTACTGGGGAATGGCTACAAGGGAATAGTAAAAAAAATTCCTTGGAGGGGCATAATAATATACAGATATTATATGCTTTTCTGTACATATACCTACATACGTATGTATATGTAGCAATAAGAGGGTCTCGTTGGGATTCAATTAATATGTATTATATACGTGTCGTCATCACCATCATCATCTCACTTTGATTCACCCTTTTACTTTGTTCATTTTAGTATTATTTCTTGCAGGATATTATATAGCTGCTGAGTCGCCATAATAAAAATATTATATTTATATGATGTGTAGTATGGACGTAGTAATATTAAAGAAATACCATCTATTCTCACACTACCCCCAGGCAATAATATAATACTTCATCCATCCACCCACATAACCGACCGTTATCACATCATCATCATCAACATCATGATCACACATTCATATTATAAGTTTAATTACAGAGCCATGCATGTAGGTATGTACATAGCAAAAGGGATTTATATGAGATGTGAAATAAACAAACACACATTTCATTTGCTTCACTCATGTGTAAATACTTTTGACTGCTTTTTAAATTAGAAGTAGTCCATTAGAAAGTGGTGTGCTATCATACCTTCAGTTATTACAACTCTGTCAGTGATGTAGACTAAAAGCCCGAGAGGCTCATATATAAACAATAATGCTTTTCTACCACATTCAAAAATCACGTCAACATTCATATATATATATTTATTTTTTTTACCAACAAACGTATAAAAAATGTATATGGACAATATGAATTGATCCATATCCAGATATAGGTATATTCCTTATCTGCCAACTACCCTAAAATGCAAATAGTACTACAAACTATAGAGTGAATGCCCATTATTAGAACTATACATATAGCTTAGCTTGAAATTTCTAGACAAATCTTTTCCAGTAGTTTTGTAGCAGGATGCATGTATATAAAATCAAGTTAATAAACTCTATAAAACTAGCTAGCAGAAAAAGGGTCAGCATGCAGCCAACCCATTTTTGAATAGTGCAAGTAAAACTTTTTTTTTAAATCAAATCAATTATTATTATTATTATTATTAGTTAAATTCTAATAAGCATAAATATCATGTTAGCTAATTTTGCTCACGATTATCGTTAATTTAACAGAGAAGACGGTTGCAACAACTACAAGAAAAACCATACATCCGCACACACATCATCATCGCCAATAACAGACGCTATTCTTTCTTTCTTTCTGTATTATTGCCTACTACTTATTTTAAATAAAATATTATGTGCACATATGTATATTAAATCTATGTACATGTGTAATAATAATAATAATTAACCATTGTTTGCATTGGTGTTTTGTGTGTGTGGAGGGACATTGTTAATTAAATGATCTCGAAAATGAAAACAGATCATCATTATCATCTAGATCAAATGAGTTCAGTTAGAGAGGAAGGGATGAAAAGTGAAGTTGATAAAGTCGGTGAATAAAAAGGAGAGGACACGACATCAGCAGTGTGGGATTATGATTGGCATAATGTCATATAATATGATAGTCCTATCAACTTTTTTTTCCTTCAAAATGTCATACATATATTCTGAATTTGATACATGGGATTATGCATAAAAGAATACATTGTATAGCAGCATTGAATTCTCAAAAAGAAACATAAGAAAGGGAACAAAACGTGGAAAGTAGTATTTGTCAACCCTATTGTATAGGTTATCGAGGATGTCGGTACGGTATTGTAAGTTTACAGGATGACGAGAGGAAAAAGTGAGTGTAAAATGTAGATACTGATATGACAGCAGCGTTCTTGTCAAAATGTGAACGTTGGCTTTTTTTATAAAAAAAGGACAAGAAGATAAATTATTTTGAATGCTAGGATATATATTTTCTTATTAGTCGTGATATTGCTGAAGAGGGTATTGTGAGTATAGCAGTTTTATAATGTTTTAATTTATATTCTTCTATTTAAAAAAAACCGACTTGAATTGCAATTGCACTGAAAATGTTTCCAAGGAGGAAGAAGATAAATGTTTAAAAAACAAACAACAAACAAATAATAATGTACTGTCATCACTTCAGTACAAATAAATCACCACAAAATTTAAATGTGCTTCACCCCGTTTAAAATAAATCTGTGCTAACCAAAAACGAACTCATAATTTCAGGTTTTCGAAGTTCCTGTGATGCTATGATCGAAATTCTCATGTTTGAATCAGAAACCCAGTAAACGAATCGTAATAATAAACATACATACACATGGACAATAATGGAGAAGTAAAATATATATATAAAAAAATTTAAAGAGTTCGCACCTGCCCGGATGACATCGACACCCGCAGGACACCAACGTTCACCGGGACGTAGGAGGAGGAAGACAGTGTTATCCGGCAGTGATCTAAAGTACTCAGAGTCATCCACCTGCGTCCCATCTGTTTCAAGTACCGCTCGTACATTTTCACTCACACCAACCCCGAGTTTCTCACGACCTACACAAAACAATTAAAGCGTATTACACTGATACAATATTATACAAAATACAAAGTCAAACCCAGTAAATCCAAACACAACAACAATAGCTCACATCTGGATTTTTTTTGGATAAATTTTGAATACAGAAAATATATATGTGACCATACATACATCATATATATGATCAAACCTTTAATGATAAAAAGAAACACTGCAAAAGAATATCCCTCAAAACGGCAAGCTTATTAGCTCACCAAATAAGGATAACAGGTTGCAGATGTTTATTAATTTATTTTTGATTAAAAAACAAACTTTTTGACCAATGTAACATGCAATAATAAAAAAACATAAAACAAACCACTTATTTGTTTATCTTAAAACTGCTTACCTCGTACTATAAGTTCCTCTAACGATGAAACTACTAAAGCCTTTCGTGTCGCTCTTGAGCTATCCCAAACCTTAAAGGGTCGTCTTGCGCGAGATGTCTGTAAAATCAATTACCATCACATTTCTTTGACTAATTTGAAACCATGTATATATTAACACATTGAACGGATATATATTATTATATTATGTAATATGTATAATATATTCCCGTTACTGGTTTTAAGTTTAAAAAAAGCATTCCCTGGTTGAAAAAAAACATTGAACCTCATAAACATGGAGCTATTACGTCTTGTGTATAAAATTTTATGTACACACACAAAACTTATACACATGTCTAGTTTTATTGACTGGGCGGCTGGCAGAATGACCGACGCTACACATTTGGCATCATGCAAAATTCATGTGTACACAAATTCTTAATCAAATAAACATAAAAGATTTATTCAAGAGTCACTTCTGATTTATCTTACGACCATGTAAAAATGCTAAAATGCTAACGATGAATAATCGATAAGGACACAATAAAACACAAAGTTACATATAAAAAAAGCGGAGCAGATGACATTTTTTCACAAGAAAAAAAAAGTTGTTGGAAAACGGTGTCATTTAAGCGTGATTGTATGGCAATGGGAAAAGTCAAATCCAATGTACATTTGTTCCCATTTCCCATAAACTTTTCCCATTTAACTACCACATGAATAGTATTAAATTTTCACACGTGCTACATATCATATAAAAAAACATCCATCTTAAACATAAGGTATACATACATACGTACATATTATTAGGTGTATACTGTACAAAATCGCTATTAAAAACTTTTTTTAATGTCAAATCCATATCGAAAAATGTACATGCATTCTTTATTTCCCAGATCGTGTCTATCCTTTACACTATATACTTATAAGCTGCTAATATTTTATATACAGTCCCAAAGAACTAGAAGAAGAAAAAAAAGAGAGAGAAAGTTGTGTAAAAAAAAGAAAGAAAAACAGTCTTGTAATTTTTTGACACGATACGTACTTAATTCGTTTAAAAAGTTGATGGCATTGACACACAAGTTTTTCTAGATTTTTTTTCTCTTCTTTTCTAACTGAATCCTATGCTTTTTTTACACTGCTGAACCTACATAACCACCAATAAAAACCAAACCAACATAGTACTCTTCTTTTCTTTTTTCTCACACACACACACAATCAGTCAGGCTCTCATCGGTCAACACAGAAACACACAGCTTTTACACATAACATACCATAAAAAGTAGTATATATTATTATTATTATCATGTGTATTCATAGTGTATATTTTCTTGTATACATAAATATATCATCCATTCAGACGTTAGTAATCGGTGAAGTAAGAATTTCTTATCTCTCAATAAAATATGAAAGTTGAAGAGACAGAGTGTTAAAGTTTTTCATAAGTTCCTTTCTTTTTTTCCTTTTCCTTCTTCTTCTTCTAGTTTTCTGATCCATAAGCTCTTTTTCCTTCTCTTTTTTTTCTCCAACCAAAAAAAATGGATATTACATTATGATGATGATGATGATATTATGAGGCTGGCCACACAATTGAAGAAGCCCAACAAAAAAAGTACTATACATGCTCGTTTGTGTGAGAGTGTGTGTAGTGTGTAGTTGTAGTGGTGTGTAATATGCCAAACTAGAGTTTAAAAATGCAAAAATGATACATACAAAACGCACGTAAAAAAAGGAATATACATTTTTTATGCATGTATACAAATATACACACTTTTACTTTTTTTACTACTAATAAAAAATGTATACATACCAATATCTATATATTCTCGTTCTAATCTCCTTTTCCCTTTCCTATTATGAAACTCTCGTGTTTGTGACATTATTATGTATGTATATAGGTTAAACAGGGATATGATATGATTTTGTTCTAGATAAGGCATCTATCTCTCTAAATATATCTCTCATCTCTCTCTCTCCCCTCTACTACCACTACTACTACTACTGTTATTTTTTTGTACATCTAACAAAAAAGCGACGATATAGATTGCATGCCATAAACAAGGGCCCATTGTGCAAGTAAGTGATATAGTATTTTTTTCACTCAAGATATCATCGCCAAAAAAAACTTGCTATAAAAAACACAGAATATCTATGTAGGTATGTATGTGTGTACCTATAAGTATGCATGTATGTACATAATAATAATATCTCTCTCTGGTCATGTACGTATGTATAGGAATGACTCTTGCTAGAGCAAGTCCTTTTTTTCTTATTTCCTCCTTTCTCTCTCTCTCTCTGCAACGGTAACGGAGAGACAGAGAGAAAGCGAGAGAGAGAGAGAGAGAGGGAGGGATGAGATGAGTGTAGGAGTTAAGCTGACTGGGACGGTTGTTATTATTACAATATACACACATACAAGTATATATCTACTACAACCCCTACTACCACACATTTTCCTACTTGTAATGGATCAATAAATTTTTGTGTACAAACCCTTACAACTATCCATGGTCATACAAAAGATGTATACACGTTACAACAACACATGCTTGAGAGTACAGGAGAGAAGAAAAAAGAGTAAGAAAAGAATGTTATAAAAAAATAGGATAATGTTTTGTATATGTATGTACATATTATTACATTACACCACTACTCATTCTTCCTATCCTTTTTTAGTTTCTCTATCTCGCTCTTGCTCTCTCTATCTCGTATTCTTTACCAAACACTAGGAACCTCTTCAAAGTAGGAAGTAGGGATGTTATGAGAAAAAAAGTACTACTTATTTGCATCCGTGATCATATTTGAAAAAGGGATACAAATAAGCGAAAGATTTTTCTTCCTGCTTTTAAAAGTGTTTACATAATAAAGAGAGAAAAAGGAATTTTGGGATGTAAGAAAATAGATACGCGGTGTGTACTTCAAAAAATACTTTAAATATTCTGGAAATATAGAGGTCTTCAGTATTTTAAGAGGAGTATTGTATTTCTTATTGGGATCCGAATGATTTGACATGATCATTTTAATTGCGATTTTGTACGTTATCATTTTTTCAATAAAGTTTTATTTAATTTTTTTAGCAACAATTATAAGAGTACTGGCATATATTCGAATGGTTCTTGAACAACATCCGGAAATATTACAGACTAAAGAAAAACGCGAGTACCAATAATCTGTCTGCAATAAAAATATAAAACGGGCGAAGCATTATTATCATTTATTGTGCATAAATACGTACCTCTCTTGACATGACGACATCTCCAGTTATAATTTTGACCTAGGGAGTCCTGGCCTGACCTGACCTATACAGTTGGACTGGACAGGAGCTCGCCGAGGCAACTCTGATGATGGGCGCGCGCGATGAAGAAACGTATGAAAAAAATGAGAAGACGGAACAAAAAAACCGCACTTTTTTGTAAAAAAATTTGGCTCACTGGTTTTCACAGATAAAAACGGATTTTACTCCGTGACTCAGTATCAACCTCAATTGGGTTGCGAACACACTTGAAAAATGGAAACTGGCCATTGTTGATGGCACCAGAAAGGCAAATATTTTCAACAATAACAACGGAGCAGCAACAACAACAACAGCTGGGGCTCTTCCTCCACCCCTTTAATAAGCAATCAAGTTTCACCGAATCCATCCCATGATCAAATAAATTTTTTGTTATGTTATGCGATGATAATAATGATGAGGAACACGACGTTTTTCCAATAACACAAACTTATTATGCAACAACAACAGCAGAAGTGGCAGCAACAACAATAAATAAATAAAATCTCGCTTCCCTGCAAATTCTTTTTCTCAACTTTTTTTTCCTTTTCAAGCCATTGATTTGCAAAAATTGTTTCCTTTGCGTTGCACAAAACAGCTTTAACTTTTGATTTTTTTTTGTATTCTTTGGCAAAAAGCAAAGAAAATAACTTTCTTTTTTTCAAATTGAAATTCCGCACTGAAGCACTTTTTTATATATACCTTTACACACAGAAAAACCTGGTCGCTGTTACCAATTAAAACTAATGACTAGAGAGAGCAAGTATGGTATTAAAAGGTTTAGATAAGGAAATATGGTGGGTGTTTCTTTTAAAAAACGCAGGTAAAATGATAATAATAATAATAAAAATAGCTAGTTGTTGATACTTTACAAAAGTGTAAACAAATAAAGCCACCCTTCAGCTCTCGCTCTCTCTCCCTCTCTCTTTTCTATATTTCCTCAACTCACAATAAAAACAGCAACTCTCTTCTCTCTCTCTCGTAGTTATTTTTTTGCCACACTCTCTCACGCAGCAACAAAAAGCAAATTTCCTTCCTCCTGGATTTTCTTCTTCTTCCTCCCGATTTATTTATATTTTTTTGTACTTAACAGATACAGAGATTTGCACACACAAGTATTACATAATAATATGTACTTTTTTTTCAAAAAAAGAAATAAGGAAATTGGAAAATACAAAGAAATCCTGCAAACCTAGAACCAACAGCTTTTAGCCAACTCTCTCTCTCTCTCTCTCGCTCTCTCGCTCTCTTACATTCCTTCACCCACAAACAAGCAGCAAGACACACACACGGGCATCCCATGCAAACCAACTAAACTTTAACCAGTCCTCCACCGACACACAGTCAGTCCGTCTGATTCGAGTTCAAATTGTGGAAGAGTATAGAGTTGGCAGAGAACAGAGACGTAACGTACTTTTATCGCAAGTTGGACCCACAGCTTCACAAAACTCTTTCTTTCTCTCTCTCTCTCTCTCTCCCTCTTGCTCGCTCCTCTATCTTTTCTCGCTTTCTCCGTGAGTGTTGTGCGGTTGGCTGGAGCTCCTCGGTCGATGAAAGTCTTCATGCTCGCAAAACTATGCTTAAATCCAAACACATCCCTTTAGTTTCTCTTAACCAGAGAATGAGTGCATCTATGGAATTATACATAATACGTGTGTATGTGTGCGAAAAGAGAGAAAATGACTATATGTACATCTTTTTTCCTGTGTGAACGTGTGTGTATGAGTTTTCATCCATCCTTACAGAGAGAGAGACTGAGAGAGAGAGTAGAACAGTGGGAGAGGGAGAGAGAGAGAGTTAAAAGGCGACACTGTGTAAATGGAAATAATATCCTTTAACCAGTAATGTATGTAGAAAAACATCTAAAGAGAAAAGAGAGCGAGAGAACTTGTGAAGATTCGGAATTCGCGTTCGGGGAAAAAATCGACGTGCTTCCGAGCTTTTCTCTCGTATCATACCCGCCTTCCATGTATCTTGCCTGCTGCTGTCTTGCATGACACACATTTTCATCCAAGAGCAGTAAAAACGATGGCCAGAGAAAACCTAGAAAAAAAGAATAATGTCTAGACCAACATTCTTTTAACTTAAACTGACTGTGAATGCATAGCAGTAGTAGAAAACAGCAGCAGAGTACCACACTACCACCACCACCAACATCAAACATATCAGCAGCAGCAGCAGTAATAATAATACAAAGTTGTATGAGAGTAAAAAAAAGAGGATAGTATTAGCAGCAGCAGAGAAGAGAGAGCGAGAGAGAGTGTGTGTGTGTGTGGTGGCAGTGGTGGTGGTGGTATTGAAATGAATGTGTAAAAGGTAGTGAAAGGAAACGAGAGAAAGTGGAACACCAGAAGAAAAAAAGAGAGCTGGGCAGAGAGGGGAAAAGTGTATGTGTTTGAGAGTCTAAGTCAAACCGGCTCTTTATGTACCTTGAAGAAACTTATTTTGATGATGATCATGCTGCTTTACACACATATATTACATAAGCATCTTACACCTATTCAACATATTATGAATGGATAGCACAATATAATATTTTATAGCTACATACATACATACTACCCTCTTAATAGATACACACATACACACACACATGCATGCATCATGCACACATTTTTTTTTTAGCAATAAGCTGTTGTAGCTCACAAACAGGGTCTATTGGGTAATGCTTTTATTGTATTCATCATCATCATTGTTCCTTCACAAAAACATCTTTGAAAGATCTCTCTCTTTTCTTCTTCTTCTTCGAAGAAACTATCTCAAAACTGAATAGATGCTATGCTATTTATGCCTCTCTCTGCCTTCATGATGATGATGATGAAGATAATGTGCATTATTCTTCTTTTCTTGGTGCTCTAGTTGCCGCTACTACTACTACTGCTAGTAATACTACTACTCTCAAAGGTCTACGCCAACAAGCATCTTTAGTGTCTCCACCACTTACCACTATAAACCAACTTCAGCAGCAGTAGTAGTAGTCGTAGTAGAAGCAGCATGTTTGTAAAACGATAATATGCAAACAATTTATTGTGTATTATGTATGTAGGTTTTGTATTAGTAATGGTAGTAGTAACAGTGACGATAATAATCTTGTAAAGAGGAAACATTCAACATTCCTTTGTACGTAAATCGCTATTGTGTGTCTTCTTATCCGTATTAAGTGAAAACGTATATATTCATTTCTCATGAGCGAACTCCATGAAAAAAAATCCCTTTTTTTTTCTTCAGTAGCAGCAGTACAAGAGCACATCACAGCATAAAACTCAATACAATTTTTGTACCTTACCCGACAAGCGGAGAGAAAAGAGAGAAAGAGAGCGAGGATATTATGAATATTACTCTGCGAGTAAGCATAATAATAACCATACATAATACAAAACATTATATTTTTTAAAATACATTGTAAGAAAAAAAAGAGTACACGTAGAGCTAAAACATCATCAAAAGTTGTTTTTTCGCAAGCTTTTTTTAGTACGGTGGTGGCACATTAAAAAGGATGTGGTTGGGATATAGTCCGGTTATTAATATGTTAGTTGTGTGGTGGTGGTGATGGTGCTTCTGCTGCTGCTTTGCTTATTCTTTTGGCTTTAGCTTTTTTCCTGCAAAAAAATACAGAGTTGGGACAAAAAAATCCTTGAAAAAAAACGTTTTAAAAAAGATGAAGCTTGTGGACAAAAATACTATTTCTGATGGCAATACTGATGTAAAAGACACAGAGAATAATCATGTAAAAAGGTGTATATTTCAGAGAGGATCCTTGAGGTCGCGAGAATATAATTTTTTTCCTTTTTATAATACCGATATGTATATGTGTATAGGACATATATATTATGCCCAGTGCCAATAAACCCGAATTTGGCCGAGTGGAGGCGCTCTACTAAAAACAAGAGACTAAAAGAACGTAAAGACGGAGATAGAGAAAATACCGCCATATGATGAGACTCGACACACAAGACGTTCTCTTGGAATAATATAAAAAGGGATTCCTACACGGGCACACACACACACACACACACATCTTTCCTTCTTCTTCTTGTGTACCGCCATATGATGAGACTCGACACACAAGACGTTCTCTTGGAATAATATAAAAAGGGATTCCTACACATGGGCACACACACACACACACACACATCTTTCCTTCTTCTTCTTGTGAAAAGGAAAAGAAAAAGAGATGAGAGAAAGGGGAAAATAGAGAAAAGAAGAAGAAAATGGGAATGAGTAAAGAAAAGCAAGAGAGAGAGAGAGCGAGGAAATAAAAGAAAAAAAAATAATAGTAAGCTAAAACGCAAGTCACACACACACACACACATACACAAACATAATCATCCCATCTTATATACTATTCTTTCTTCTCCTTCTTTTTCTTCATAATACAATCATAGCAATATAAACACTCACAAGGAGGGCGAGAGACAGAAAGAGTTTGAGAGAGAGAGAGAGAGAAAGAGAGATTGGGACTGAGAGCGAAAAAGCACTAGTTTTTCACTTATGAACAAGTGCAATTTTACTATGGCTATGTGTGTGTGTGTGTGTGTGTCATGTGTCCATCTGTTTTTTGTTGAGGAGGAGATACTGTACGTAATATGTAGTACGTACAGACGTACTACTTACTACTACTTCTACACTGCGTGAAATACCCAGCTATGACTTTGCTTGCTTGGCTTCTACTACCAACAATTCCAGAATGAGAGAAAACCCAAAACCTGAAGACCTGGAACTTTGGAAGCTTTTGATCTGATGAGCATTACCACCCACTCCTTATTTCACCATGAACCTCTGTTCGATTGACCTGATTTCTGAGTTGAGTTACTGAATATAAAATACAAGCTACATTACAACAAGCATAGTAGCAGAAGTAGAAGCAGCAGAAGCAGCGGTACTAGCAGCAGTAGCAGTTGAAGATGGTGTTGGCGGCGATCCTCGTCGAAGCTAACAGCGCACAGTGCCTACACGCACAAAGCAAACTACATGATATAGGTATGCACACTTTGCTATCCTTCCAAAAAAGGGGTACACATTTAACGGGTTATATGAATATAAAGACGAAAAAAGAGGAAAAAAGAGAGAGAGAGAGAGAGAAAGTAAGCAACGAATGTGAACTGTATGCCACCAAGAGCCAAGCCAAAGCTAACCAACTGCTCCCAGTCTTAATTTCCTCTGGAAAAAGTAACGGTATGAACATGAGATAAAAAGATGTATCATACTCGCTTTTATTCTCTCTCTTCTTGATCCCATCGTTTCATGCAATGCTAAGCACTATTTAACTTGACAGTTTGTACACACACAATGCTTTTTATGTAACTCCTTTTCATGTGTTTGTGTGTGTGTGCGGATGATTATATATTGCTTCATACTTTTAAAATACAAGGTTTCCTCCATTTAAATGTGTGATATTATGAGTTGGCTGGCAATTGTAATGTAATATTAGGAGTGTGAGGTTTTGGCTGCGAGAACGGGGAAAATGGGAAAAAGTCTTTAGAAATACAATTTTTTTTGGCTTGCAGTGGGTGCTCTTGCTAGGATTCCTCATCATATCAACATAAAATAAACGCTGCACAGCTTCTATAGAATTTTTATGGATTGCATTGTACGAAAATCGGACTATGGGAAGAATACTACTTTTAACAATAGGAATGGAAAGCTCAGAACAGAACTATTTGTCAGGAATGAGACAACGTTTGTCACTCTTCTGCTCCATGTCGTGCAAAACATGTTACTCAAAATTTACGTCTTGTTCCAAAAAATGTATCTAGCTGATAAAAAGACATTACAGTCATTTGATTAGCACGTAACATTTTATTAATAAGCGCTAGAGCAATAGTCTCAGAATGGCCCGCAATACTGTAGCAAAAAACAGCATAATAAAGAAGAAAGATTGTTATTTTTACTCTTTTGGGAATGTGCAAAAAGAAGAAGCAGGTATACCAAAATTATTTACTTCAGGAATGCGCGAATGTTATTGTAAATTAATGCAAATTGCATTGCAAATATTCGTATTCACTTGTCACTGGTGTCACCAACCAATAAAAGCAAAATATGGTGTCTAAACATGAAAAAGGGAAAGTGCCCATTGAATTTTGAAATCTGCAAAATTGTATGCATTTAGTCAAACTTGTTTTTCGGTAAGATTTTGGAACGTATCTTTTTAAAGCAGTATATCTTAGAATGTAGAAACAATTTGGACTTGGTGACTCGAGTCTCAATAGCACGTTGAGTATTTCTTCGTAAAACGATTCCCAACACTAATCAATCTAGAATCTCAATTATTATAATTCATCGGGGCTTAATTACCTTCCCAAAAGTGATTCCTTGGAGTATTATATTTTCCAAAAATGTTTCCTGTAAGATTGTTTTCCCAACAACATTTTACCAAAATGTTCTGTGGGGGGTTACTTTCCCAATTTAATAACTTGATCCCTCATTTTGACCTTTTTAAAATTAGGGCCAATCCATCTCTTTTTCTTCCAGTCTTTTTTCTATACTTCTCCTTCCAACATTTTATCTGTGAATGCGTTTACCACATCATTAATGTATTTACTTTGATTTTGTAAACATTAGACAAGCTTCATTTTCATGTGGCAGCTGTAAAGACAGAGAAATTGTGATTACAAGACTAAATCCATAAGTCGCGTCCTGTTTGAAAAATTATAGATAGTTGTGAGCTACGAATTTGCAACAGTCTCTCCAACTTTCACCGTTACATTTGCCATTACATCTACTGGGTGGTTGCTTTACCCAATGAAAACACATGGTGTGTGCGTGTTTGCTTTCTTTTTCCATAGATGGCTCACAACACAACAACGTTGACGGAACGGTTAAGAAGCTATGGTGTTTAACATGAGAAGAAATTTGATGTTTTACAATGTAAACTGAATTACAAATGAATTATGAAAACGTTAAATGGCCCATGAATCAAGGTGCTTCTTTGTGCTCGTGCTTTTTCGTTAAAAACAAGTTCAAACAAATTGCTCACATGCTAGAATTCAGTATGTTTTTTAACAAACTAGCCCGAAGAATATCATGCCTTGTCAAAATAACGGTAAACCATTACTTAATATGAAAAATAAAGTATGCAATGAAGATAATTTACTCGGTGTATTGGTCATTTTTATTCATTCTTACAACTTACAATTATAACGGTAATGTATACACAAATAGTACAATAGTAATAATTTCTTCGAGTGGCATTTACACATCAGTTGGACTCACCGATGATGATACCTTTCATAAAAGGGAAAGTAGTAGATTGACATGTTATAATAAATATATATTTGTATACCCTAACAATTAGTAGTTTCTGAAAACAATCCGGCTTCATGATGTCAACCTATCAACATCACTGTATAAACACCATTATTACTATGCTATATAGCAAGTGCAATAAATGATTGATATGCGGACATGTAAACCAGATTGTTTTTAGGCTGTTCTAATGGAAGAGATATAATAATATATTTTAACACATATACTAATGAAAATTTAATGACCCAAGCTAACAAGTTTATAATAATATATATTATAAATATTTAATTTTTTTTCTTACAAATCATACTGAATTTTTGAAAAATATAAATATATAGGTTTGTAGGTATACATTGTTGTTGTGGTATTTGATTTGAATTGGTTGAGTTTGCAAAAAAAATTATTATGATAAATATCCACTTTCACATTTTTTTCACTTTTTTAATGAACATAAAAAATTTAGTTGAATAATATCAAAGGTTACAAAAAAATAAGCTGAACAGTCAAGTTTTTAAATTGAGTACATACACGCAACAGTTTTATAGGTTTATACATGGCACAATCAAATAACTTGTAAATATTATACACAGAGTTTAGATTTTTTAATAAAATATAATCACAATATAGTAATTTATTATGCAATAATGACAAATCGTATATAGGATTCATTTTGAATATATTTTTTTATATACAAATCATCAAAAATTTAAAATAGCTGCATCACCAATAATATTTTGATGTAAAAAATAACCTGGACAACTAAGAGTTCATACAAGTTGATTTCTGATTTTCAATATCAAATTATATTTAAGTTGCTAATGATGACATTTATTTTTTTTGAAAAAAGATTTCTTTAATCGTTTGCGACCTCCATTTTGATTTTAATTTTTTTTTGTTTATGTTAATTCATCATTTATTTTTGAATGATAATCCCTTTATATATATGCATAATACCAAGTAGTGAAAATTTCAGTTAGAATTTTAATGTTAGTGCATACACAAAAAAAGGTTAGTCAAATGTAGAGTGCATGTATGAAGTACAGTAGAGGATACGAGTATACATACATACTTAATACCTTAATCTGTTATTTATTTACACATATAGTTCTTAGTAGTGAAGAATTTAATTTTGTATTAGTATTTATTTATACCGTTGTAACATAATAATATGTATCATATTATTATTATTATTATGCGTTAAAATTTTCAGCTACATAAGAATGGAACTACTCTCACTCTCTGTCTCTCACTCCGGCTACCGCCGCGACTATTTACATAAAGTTGGCCTTCGATTAATAATCAATAATGATGTACTATTTAACTGAGTTATTAATTTAGTACCATTTTATACATAATATACACAATAATAATAATGTATATATAGTTTTGATTTTTATATACTTAAAATAGTTGATTTAATTTATGCATCTAATCATCCATCTCTTCCTATACAACACAATAATAATAATGTATATATAGTTTTGATTTTTTATATACTTAAAATAGTTGATTTAATTTATGCATCTAATCATCCATCTCTTCCTATACAACAATCAATGTTGTTAACAACTTCTGCTGCTGATGTTCCTGCTCTATTTCTGATGGCCCTGCCTACTAAACTACATATATTTTTAGTAGCTAGTCAAATTTTTATTTTTTTGTCAGTTAGTTCATTATATTATAATACTCACGTGGTTAGTCAGCCAATACATGTGATACAAATCAAGAATAAATTACATTACATATCTATAATATTATGCGTACACATAAAACTGTTTAAACAATCAACTTTTTATGCTTATCTATACAGATATTGTAATATATATTGTAATTTAAAAGTTTTAATAAGTATAATATAATACACCAATAAGTCTGCAACCAGCAAAATGCGCTATAACATGTACATATTTTAAGGCGTTTTAATTTCGTATTTTGATTCGTGATTCATCGTATCATCATATATATTTTTTAGCACTAAAGTGATTTTTTTGCGAAAAATTCGTGAGTTACAAATTGTGCGAGGAAACAAAAATTATGGACAGATTGCTTACGGGTTTGTTTGGGGTTTTAATGTTTAATCAAGTCAAATAATATATTTGCAAGTTGTGAGAGGACACAAAAATTGTGCGGGACAGATTGCTCATGTGGTTACATTGTTAAATAATTAGATATAGTAATAAATAATTAATTAATTAAAATTAAAAAATTATCTGTGTGATTAACCTACGTATTATTCAAATAATTCAAAAATACGAAAATTTTACAAGTGGCGTGTAATTCACAAAATTATTAGTTAATCTGTATTTTAGGATGAATTAAGCGTATACTACAATGCAAGTTGCAACTTAAATAGATAGTTTAAGAAAAGAGAAAATTTGAATTTAAATGCGATAGAGTTCAGTAAATCATTTAAGTACATGTAAATAGTTACGTATTAAGCATTAATTTATACAGGACGGGAAAATTCATACAAGTC
>JAHZNC010001679.1:0-27307 GCA_027744095.1 Zhuqinia jingwanae
AAAATCCACATAAAAGTTCATACTCCTCAATGAGGAGTCCTCATCAATATTCTTTATAGTATGTACTTGTACCCTATTTGCGTGTCTGTTACATTACAAAAGATACTTTGATTAAAGTTACTACCACTGCTGGCACTCAACAGCCATCTCTACAACTACGTCCAACGAGTCGCCAGTATTCGTATTAAAGCTGGAAAGTACAGCAGATGGGGTCGTTAGCAATCCAGTGATGACCGTGGCACCGTTACTTTTTGTCAAGTTTTAGATTCTCGCATTTCCCCCTGCTTTCTCCATTAGCATACCAAAACTTTCTCTCTTCAAGTCTTGTGTTAAGTTTTGTAATATATGATGTTGTGATGATAAGAAAAACTAACTCAACTACTTTGTTACTCAACTAAAACCAGTATGCCAAGTACAAAGTTTCTTTATATGACTAGATGCATTTCGCTCACCATATTTTTCATACCTACTAATAACATGGAAAGTTGTTTGTTTTGAGGAGCGGCCCAGTATGCTAGAATTTGACTTTACTAAAAAGATATTGGATGGAACTCTAAATTTTGGGTGAGAACGAGTTCATAAAAGCAAACAAAAAGTATTCATGTCATGAGTACCTTGAAAGAATATTAACTAACGGATGAAAATGTTTCATTACCACGTTTCTGCATTTTTCCACTTTACGATCCTCACTTCTTTACTGATACTATTTACTATTGCAACCTTGAATGCGCAGTTAAACAAGGAAAATAAACTTGAAATATTATATTATATTTATGGTAACTCTAGTCCATACTCAACGTCAAACTGCATAGCGTCTTTATTTCTTTTGTTTTGGGGCACAATAAAAACACTGGTTTACTACTTTTCCCCTTTGCGACTCCGACGGATTTAGCCAGGTATGAGCATTCTACAAAAGTATAGCATAAAACATCATGTATTAAAGTAGCCAGCGGATCCAAAGTTTGTTTTACAGATACTAGTTATAATATCAGGCTAAAAAATATGATTATCACCAATAGATGTGAGGCGTAGCTTCGTGAATACATAATAGAATTAAAAGAGCTAAACGTATCAAGTACTTGTTAATCAAGGAGTTGATACATTTATAAGATTATCAGATATGTCCATTTTGACCGCCCAAAAAAACGAAAGCAATATAAACATTTCGCATGACCGTGATCTTTAGTTTGAGTTTTATTTCTCTTGGGTTGTAAGTTAAAATGACCGTGAGAAAATCCCATGAGATTAACATAATCACGTATTATCCTGAGACAAACGGACAAGCGCCGCTTAAAAGTAAGGTGACGATTCCACTGCTAGGTAATCATGAAAGCTAAGGATTACTTTACACAAAAAACCAATGGCACTGGCACATGCAATGCGTGTGGCTCGTGTCGTCTGGTCCGCTGGTTGCAGGTCCTTCTGCACATGCCGAACTATATTTTCGGTGAAAAAAAAAATAAATCCAATGCCTATACCATTTTTGTAACTTGCCGTAGAAGAACAATGACAATTTTCACAGTGAATTGTGCGAAATACAATATCAGAAATGGTACTCACCATGTGTCCCTTACATCGCACAGCTTACATTCATAGAAAAATTTACTACTGTTATCTAGCCTATTTCTCTCTCTCACAATAAAATGGGATTTGGGGATGGAAGGCGGAAGTTCTACATGTGCATGCGGTGTGTGATGGTAGTGGTGTGCGTTTCTTTTTCTTTCATTTTTCTTTCTCTGGTCTGGTCTATTCTCATTCTCCATTACTCGTTCTCTCACTACATAGCTTTCTCCCTCACTAAAGCGCAACTTTCTTTCTCCATCCGTTTCAGTTCCATTGAGACAGTCAAAAGAGAAGCAAAGCCTTTTCTTTCTCCTCCACACTCCGCTCCCAATTTCCATGCTCTTGTGCAATAATAATTACTTTACTTCCTATTACAATTTGCTATTAAAGCTTTCTATCTCCTTTCTCTCTTTCATTCTCTTTGTGGTGCTCCCCCAACAGTATGACGTGAAACTCTTAGGGTGTGAATTAATGTGTGTTCTCTGCTAAATGCGGTATTTTATACAAGTACTGTAGTCAGTTATATCCCAAGCTGTTGTGCAACAGACACTCACGCAATTCTCATGAAGTACTCTGTTCTTCTGGTGCACAAAATTGTATGAGAATTAGCTATATTAACAGAGACAAAGTGTTTGGATAGGGTACTCACACAACATCAGTTGCCCAATATCCAATATACTCACCCCAATCAACTTTCCCCGGTGGCCTTTCTCTATTTATGCTGTTGCAATATATTTATCCACTACTATACAGACACTTGTGCTGTACATGCACTTGTGTGATACCGGCTTGATTTTTTCCAAGGCAATTCAAGTGCGCCAAGGGACTTTTTTCTACAGCAAAGAAAAATAATAACAAAATATCACACAGCATGTTGTTATCTCGAGCATGCCCTTATCCATAAATACTACTTGTGTGTGCCATTAAGGAAAGCCAAGTAATTATTTATTGCAAGTGTGTGAGTGGGGTGCTTTATTCCATTTTTTGCTCCGGTCCAGCCACAGCTACACCATCAGAGAACCATGTGCATTCCAATGAAGCCGAACTCCGTCGCCAATGAAAAGCAGCCAATAATTACGTAAAATAAGTGGGTACATAGGTGCATACGTGGACAGGTGACCAAAAACCCTAGTTCTCACCAGTGTGTTTATTTTTGGCATTGCTTGCCAGTAAGACGTAGTGAAAAAATCTCATATGACCAAAGTTTGTTATTTTTCCTAGATTATCAATAATGCGAATATAAACATTACCAATGCTCACAAAATTAGTATGAACTCAGCAACTTCATGCAGTAAAAATATAAGTGGTTAGAGCTAAAGAGAGAAAAAAACTGTGCTCCTTCTGCTCTTCACTCTTTTAGGCGTGTGGCCAAACAAGAAAAAAACTCAAGAAAGGCATGCCTTATGAAGAAAATATGTTTTACTACATTTTCTTCCATATGACTTGAGTGAGATATACACGTACTGACGGGTTTGTGTAAGCTCAGTTCATGGAAAATGAACGTCATAAAAGTTTATGCATAAAAACATACTTGGAAATTGAATTGAATGCCAGGAAAACAAGCAGGTATATATGTATATACCCAGTTTCTGAGTGACTGCCACACTGCATTTCAGTTCATTTCTGCTCTTCGATTATAGAGTTATAACAGTTGTATAGGTGGTATACCATTTTCCCTAAATACCAACAAAAAAACTTTTCTCTTTTCCGCTTCAGCAAACAACAAAAACTTCAATACATATAAAATGAGCCAATTGAGCGTACCGATTAGCAAAAAAAAGGTTAAGACATTTTGTCGCCAGAAACTACCAGCCTTTTACTTAAAACTAGTTACCAGTAAACGCGATATACGCTGGGAAGGAGATTTTTTTTGCAGATTTCTAGTGAAAAAAGAAAACTGCATTTAAATGAATACCTATGCATAGTAATTATGAAATAGTATGGCAAAGTTTTGTACAAACTACACATAAAGCGGTGAAAGCAATTTTTTCTTACATGTGTGTGTAATAGCCACCTGTTTATTATTATCGTCTTCCGTGTGTAATATTATGAATTTTCTTGTGGGACAAATTATACATATTTAAAACACCTTCCGTAGCAAACAATTATGGCAACATAATGATATCAAAAAAGTTAAATCACATATACATTATAATTTAGTATAAAAAGCAATATCTCTAGAGAAATTTATATACTTTATTGTCGTCGCCGACGCCGCGTTTGTTTTTGTTGTTGTTTTATTGTGACGTGTATGTGAGGTTCTACGACGATGATTATGATGGATGAAAATGATTGTGTCCGACAAAAAAGGGGTATCATCATCGTGAAATTATTATTCCAGCATAAATAGAAGAAATGTACTGTGAAAGAAATACTGGAAGCAGTGTGAGAAACAGGAGAGTCATAAATACTTGGAGGAGTTGATAGTAGTGTTGTATTCCATGTTGGGTGAAAGGAGGATGATGGCACTAGCACCGCCTCTGCTTTCTATTCCAGTTGTTGTAGATGATGATTCTTCAGATGATAATACGTATGTCCATAAAAGCACAACACGAGCAGTTCAACCGACAACAACAACAACGACGAAGAATATTTAAGCTGAGACTCAGCAAAGCGCATCAGAAAAAGCCTCTACTTTCTCCACCACCATGTAAGTATGTAAGTGATACACTTTATACCCCCGCACCCTTACTACTGAATATTATTTTACAAACTGGGGAAAAAATAGCAGTTGTAAAACGCATTGCAACAAAATAGCATAATAAGTAAGTAAAAAGGCACACACGCGAATAGCTAAACGGAAAAAATCCATACGACGGCAAACAGGAAAGAAGAAAGCTGTGAAAAAAGTCAGCATAAAAAAGTCGCGGTTGTTGTTTAAAGATAACACATTGTTTTTTTTCTTCTCTTTGGTGCTGCTGTGTTTGTAATACACAAAACGAAGATGATGACCATCATCATCATGTTGCAAACGACGCCTGAGAAGCAGCCACCATCAACATGAGAAAATAACAACTTAAAAAAAAAATTGTGACTGCGTGACTTTGTTTGTACTTTGTTGTTTGTTGTAAGGCTTAGGTTTGCGATGACATCTCTATTTTCAGTGTCTCTAGTCTCTTGTATGCTGTGCAGTTCTTGTTATTGTGAACTCTACAAAAGGAGAAAATCAACATTGGCAGCTTCTCAAAAGGAGGAAAAAGGAAACAAGATATTTTAAGTAGTAGCCAGAACATATTTAAACGCGCTGAAATGGAAAGAAACTGCTTGTAACAGTAAAAGATAGATCTTTTACAGAAAAAAAACATGCACCGCAGTAAAATTGTGTACGTAACAAAAACGTCATAATCATAAAGGACGAAAAAGGATACTATATTAACATTTCTGATGCAAGTCACAAAGTGTGCCAAATATAAAAATACAATTTTGAAATTATTCTTTCATTGAATGGACACCATATCGTTTGGGTGTGCTGAGTGAAAAATAACGTGTGTCCAGTTGACAGTCGAGGATGCAAAATGGCTAAACGTAGACCATAGAAAGTGTCATCCTATTGACATAATGTTTTGGCAATGTTGAGTTGTGATTATCACATTTGAACACGCACCCTTCAAAGTTTCATAAAAAAAACCAAAATGCATGCAAGCTTTAGATTTATAATGGCTTACGATTTTTTATGTTAAACGTGCCAGAGTCAATGATGCCGACAGGTGGTGAAGAATCGTCAAAAAGTAAAAGTAGTAAAAAAAAGTCGACGGTAGCTGTGTCCGATATGGATGGCGGCACTAGAGCTAGTGCGTCGGCTAACTCTGCACCCAAGGTGTCACGTTCAGAACATGATGGCGGTAAAGGAAGAGAACGTTCAGAACCTGAAAGTGGCAAAGCAAGGGGACGTTCAGAGCCTGAAAGCGGTAAAGGAAGGGGACGTTCAGAGCCTGATAGCGGTAAAGCAAGGGGACGTTCAGATCATGATAGCGGCAGAGCACGGGGACGTTCAGAGCATGACAGACGTAGAGGAAAGGGGTCACACAAAAGACCACCCCTTAGGGACATAGATGGGGAGGCACAATACACAGGGAGAGAGATGAGACTCACAGCTGCCGTAGCCATTTTGACAATTATGGCATTTGGTTTAGGCGCAATCATCTTAGTGGCGGGACCTTTGACTGGACTTTTGAAACCGGTAAGGAGCTTAAAACTGTATGATACAAAGTGAATTAATTATTGGTCTTAACTTTGCTGCCAACTATAAATGATTTTCATCTTCTGGAGGATATCTTTGAAAAATGATGATACCTTGCAAAACTTTACTTTTTATGGGATTTTTATCTTTGACAACTTTGCTGAAAGTTTTTACTTTTATCCGAAGCGTTTAAAAATTCAGACGCATCTGCGATATTACATTTTAACATGTTCTAGCATTTGCACTTTGAGAATATATATATATGTGTACGTAAGCAAGCGTTGAAGTGCAGAATCAAGTTGTAATCTGATTTCAAAGGAAAAGGAAACATGTAAAAGGCGGTCTTGAAATTGACATACCTAATGTACATATACCTATGTATAAATATACGCGCGTGTGTGTGTGTAATATGCATGTAGTAGTCATCCTTGTCGATATGTTGGAAAGTGGATATGCCTATAGGCATTCATCGAATTGACAGTAGTGTGTAGCAATATCGACCAGCAGCAAATATATTTCTTGCAGTTATTTTGAAACATGAAATTTCATTTAAAGTTTTTACTTTCCATTTGTCAAGATATCTATTGATTTTCCATTGAACTACTTACAATATACTTTATATTAATTTTACTTTTCCATAAAACAGTTTTCTCCACTTCAGTGTTAAGTATATCAGAAAGTATCAAGTACATAAAAAATCTAGACACATGTATTCACTTTTATTATTCAATATTTCGAATGTGATGTCCCTTTCCTCAGAGAGGGTTTATTTCCTTATATTCCTTTATTAATATCATAGTATATGCCAAGCTCTAAATATAAAGTAGTGGAAATCAAGGAGTCACAAAATAATATAGTCATGAGTGCACTATACTTATTTTGCATTTTATTAAATTGTTGGAGTAGGCAGTAGGCACTGCAGTGATGTAATAGGAATGGATAGGTATACTAGTTGACTTGACTCAGCTATCTTGAAACGGACATCTATTATAAAATGATCCACTTTACCAACTTATTGAATTGTATACCCGTCATTTCTCATGCAGGAATGTGTCGTGCAACATATATTTACTCGCTGTAACGCGTTGAGTTGTGCCTGTGCGAAAGCATTTTTTTTTAAAGAGAAGGGCTCAATGATTTGGCACGACGACATACTGGTCGCATTATGTAAGGTCGCATATTATAACTAACCTTGTAGTCGAGAAGATTTTGAAAATATTATATAATTCGACGCACAGGAAAAGATGGCATAATATAATGCGAGCTGTGAAGTATATAAATATTAAGAAATGTAATGAAATGTATGTGTATATATGCATGTTAGCAAAGGAATTTTTAAGATTTTCCGGAAAATGCCCATAAATAAATCTAAGGTCTGCAAAAATGAAGGTTTGATTATATCCCATACCATTACATCTCCCTTGTCTAATAATAATAATAATGATAATAATGTTCGTTCACTATTTCACTTTAGACGTCCACTAAATTTTTTTATCTTTCAAAAAGGATGAAGTAGCAGTAGTTGTTATTGATATTGCTATTATATCATTATTACTACCATTTTCATTCTTTTTTGTGTTATTTGTGTGTAATAATATCATCATCACCAGAGATGTTTGGACGAGCGACTGGGATTTTCTGGGCTTTGCGACTCAGTGGAATGCATCGACATCTCCTATCGTTCCGTGCATAGTGCAAACTTTAGTGCAGATCCGTGTCAGGATTTTTTTCATTTTGCCTGCTCAAAATGGCAATCGCAGAACCCCATCTCCCAGGAACAGCTCTATTTGGCAGCCAATATCAATCAACTACGAGACAGTGTGGAAGGTTTCTTAAAAAGTATGTTTTTTTCTTCTGTTTTTTACATTTTCCAAGAAAATATTTTACATGTACATATATTCTAAAGAAGGAAAGGAGAAAGAGAAAAATAACTTTGTTTTTAAAGTACGCGAGATAATCTTAGAGGATTGATGTTCCTGCCTAAAGATGCTTTTACAATATATCTGCTTACACAAAGTTCCTGTCTATGCTCATTTCCCATTTTACCTGTGTGACTTGACTGACTTTCTTTTTTAGAAGTGAAATTGAATTGCATCTTCCACCTTTTAAAGTAATCCTCTTATTTTCGGTTATTTGCGCCAAAATACTTACGCGTATTATCATTGCAACTTCCAAATACAGAAGAGGTGTAATTTCCGCAATGTCATTAATCATTGCCTTCCCGTCTCCTTTTCCCTGAAGAGTATTTTTCCCCAAATATATCTTGGCTTGCTTGTTTCTCTCATTAATACTCGCATTTGGGATCTTTCACAAAATGTACCTGGTGTAGGTATGTATGCTGTGTTTGAGTGTCCCGATTTCTTACAATCCATTTTCAGTGGGTACCCTTCCGCTTTTGATTACCTAAGCTGCTTGTACGCTTGAACAGATTCAAAAGGTTTTAAATTACCTATTAGGCATGTACACGGCACGGTGCACATTCATACGTGCGTACTAATTAGTTCAAATGTATTTTTCTTTAATTATATACTGCCATCATCATAGCATTACTGGAGCAAGAGACGCCTATTCATAAAGTAGATCCTGGAGTAACTGCACTAAAGAATTTCTACAGAAGTTGTATCAATTTCTCCAATCCCGATGAAAACGAGCTGAGTAAGTGAAAAGTATACAAAAGCAAACAAAAAACGTGGGTAGACTGTACTATCGTGTTTATCTCTATAAAAAAACTACATTTGAACTTGGATCCAAATTTAACAAAGTTTTCTTAACTTCTTTTTCTTCTTCTTTTTGCTTCGTGGAATGACTTGGATTTTTTTTGAAAAAAACTTGGTACTTTTAATGATCCCACACGTCAACGCACCGTGTACCCAGTTCTAGACCTGTTGGACTCACTAGGAGGCTACAAGACTTCGGACCTTTGGTCAGACAACAACTTCGACCTAACCGACGTTATCTTAAAATTTCTTCAAGTGAACGCTGCTCCTCTGATTGACCTGACATTAGATATAGATGCCAAAAACAGGGAGCGCTATGCTCTCATCGTTGAGCTGCCAAGACAAACCAGCCTTGTGCCAAATTTATTTCGACCACCTCGTCAAGATGATGACCTGATGAATGTACGTCTCCGATGAATGTTTATTCCATTTCTGTTTATAAAATGCATAAAAGATAGTATTATCTTTTATATTATGCATTTCATCCAAAATAAAACTTTAGAAACTTATAAAACGAACTTCTCTTAGCTTCCCTTTTCAAAAAATGAAGCCATAATAAAAATGTAAATTCATCTATTTGATTATTATTCCATTCACATACACACTCGCTTGTAGAGCGAGCATGCCTATTACAGCGTGATAGAGGAGGATGAGCTCATTTCCACGGAAGATATAACACCCGGCCTTTTCAAAAATGCAACTTCTCAATCGAGCTCAACGAGAACATCATCATCATCGTCACAAAGTAGTAGCAGTAATGGTGGTGCTTCCAATAATACTGGCTCCTCTGCAAATAGTGGCAATACTCTGGACAGACAAGCGTTGTACAAAATCATTCAAGTAAGTTCAGTACACGAGTACTGTGAGTAATATTTCACTCCTTTTCTCTCTCTGTTCTCTGATGAAATACAATGCAAAAAAAAGTCATTACAAATATAAATGTTGTGTATTTCCCAAAATTCCTGTGACTTACTTGCTCTTTTTTTTTGCTAAATACCATACATCAAGCAATACATGTATGTGTGTGTATTGCGTATATAAAAAATGGGTAATGTATTTGGTGTTAGATAGTGACGGTGACATAATATACGGCATTTTTTGGCAGCGTGGCCTACTACACTACACTACTGGTAAACGGGTATAAATGAAGTGTTAAAAAAATATGTTTGTGTGTGTGTGTATGTGTTACGTTTTAACCTACTAACTCATGAGAAATTGTTTTGTTAAGCCCGCCGTCTCGCCGTGTAAAAATGTATGTCAGTTAACTTAAGTGAGTATACTTTATGTTTGTCATGTATATAAAGCTTATAAACAAGATAACGTGAGCTACAAAAAAAAATTGTGTTACTTTATTTTCTCCATTTCCACTTGCACTTTATTCCCTCGGGATTTTCTTTTCGTCATTTTTCCTCTCGGTACACAATGTAAATAGTACAAAAAAAACATGCAAAATGGTGTGGGGTTTCCCTGTAGGGCAAAAAGTGGCTCTATATATGACATGTGTATGTACAAATGTACACAGTGCAGCACGACGGAGGATCAGATGAACGTGGGAAAGGAGTAAAATGAAATAAGCGTACAATAAAGTGTCAATAATTAATGAATGCCTGTCACAGTCTTGCCTTTACCAGAAATAATTCGTGTTAGTGTCTGCTGTATTTTCATCTCTTCTTTTCACCATTTTCCGTGGTGTTTCTTGCAATAAACTCTGCTTAAAGACTCTTCTTTGTACCGGGAAGCTTAAAACTGTTTGTTCGCTTCTTTCTTTTTGTTAGCTCAATGTAATGTCGGTTGACTTATTGTCAGGCGGAAACTGACTGATGATCAGTCCCTTTTCCTTGTTTTCATCTTATTTATATAAAAAAGTGTCTGTCGGTTTTTTTCTAGGAGAGCATTGACGCCAAGAAGAAGGAGAATCTGAAGGCCTTGGTCCGGAAAGTTGGCCAGATAATCAGGATGAGTGAGGGGGAGATTCTGTCGGACAGTCAAGATATTGCTTTAATTGCGGCCAACATTGATAAGGCAGGTAGAATTTTACTCAATTTACTTTTGGCGCCAAACTATCTAACTACATTAGTCAATATTGTCTACGTATGAACTTATTGCATGCTGCGATTTGATTTGATAGTATATAGTATATAATTCTTGTAGTTTTATATTTCAATTTTGTTGTGCTATATTTCCTTTTCAATAAAATGCAACTTGGACACGTATTATTATGTTGTTGGCGTGATCGTGACAGGCAAATTTTCTGCTTAGTTTGAAGTCATCCAGTCTTAATATAACCCAGTCGCGGCGAGTTTTTATATTAAGATCCTGAAGACTTGAATTTTGGCAACTATTAACTATATATTTTGTTTTACACAAACTCTGGTATAATGGGAACATGCCAGTATTTCCACAACATATTAGAGAGTTAATGGAATAAATTATCAAGTTTTTGCAGCATAATTTTTTTTTCTCATTTCGTTCCGTGATAGCGATGACATTTGTTGCCCCTAATATACAGCTTCTCTAGAAAATTTCCATGAATATTTTACTCCAAAAATAATTTATTCTACAGATTGAATTCTAAAATTTAAAAAGTTCCTTTTATAGCTCACAAAATAAGAGATTTTCTTTCCAAGAAATTGGCGTACAAAACTTCAGTATAGTATACGTACTCTACCCAATACTCCGAAGATTTGAACTAATTTTTTTGTGACTACTGTGCTGCTTAACTGCAAGTTGATCATGTGTAAGTCCAAATAGTAAAGCAACAACTTTGACTTGACTGCTATGCTGTGAGCGGCTCCCTGCAGCAATGAAAGTTGATAAAAAATACAATGAAATTTTTTCTTTATCTTATGCAAAACTCCCTCGCTTCGTTTCCTTTCTATGAAATATATGTACGCTATTGAAATTTACCAAATCCTTTTATTTCTTTCAAACTCTCAAAGAACAGAGTAGGAGAACAACGACTAAATATTAAAACTTTGTCTTTCTCCGATAAAGTGAACAGTCAGTATAGTATTTATAGAGCATTGCAGTAATTCTTCTAGCCAGAAGAAGAAAGTTACAGGCCAAAGAAGCCGCAAAACACAACATTTCTTCAACATTGCCAACAATCTTGATATTCGCTTGAATTCAGTGCATGTTTTTTTGCCAAATCAAATGAAATTTTTCCCTACAACTTTCTCCACTTTCCTATACGCTAAGCTTACCTAGTGAAAGCTAGTAAGTAAGCCATCCACATAGTATGCGTGTCCTCTCCCATTCTTCCTTCTCAACATCGTCCTTTTATTGTGTTAGTTTTATTCATTATGCTGCCTTCTTACCCTTTGACTTATCAATACGTAATTCTCTTGAGCGAAGAAAGCAAGAAAGAAGGCAAAAACCTGAGCCTACTATGAAATACAAGTAGACTTGAAAAATATAAGAGAAAGCCCGAATTCACATCGAAGAAGAAAGTAATGCTCTTCCTTTCTTGGGTGTCTTAGTCATTTTATTATGCATATCAAATATGTATGTAAGAGCAAAGTAGAATGGGATAAGGTGTATGTGCCGGCACGTATGGGTACATCTCTTCAGGAAATATATAATCCGAGTTGACAGTGTTTGTACATTTCCCTTAATTCTTTTGTCGTTTTCTTTCAACTCGGCAGTTGTGTTTCTTTTCTTTTTTCCTGTTGCATGTAGTATGGCTTCTTTCATGGTGAACCATATTATAAGGTGCAAGACAAAATACAACGATGCTGTGGTGCAGTTTGCCCCAAAAGTACTTTTCGTTCGGTAACATATTTTATACTTTCACGAACTTCACTTGCGTGTGTACCTATACTTTTATTCATTTCTTGTTCGTATACGTTGTTATATTACAGTATTAAATAAGTAATCAAACTTATGCATTTTCTCTGAATGTTACTTTTATGTTTTCAATGGTGGTACTCTTATTTATCGTCCTCCTATACAAAACAGATCAAACCGAGTCAACGAAGCCGGAAATTTTGGAAGCAGCAGAATAAAGTGTACAATGCGTACACGTTGGACCAACTTCAGCATCAGTTTGGCACAGTCAACTGGAGCTTTTTGTTTGGCGAATTAATGGGTTTTGATGATGTCGCTTCGAGAGAAGTTGAGGATGACTATTACAGTAGTGGTAAAGGAGCTAGTAGTGGTGGTGGTGGTGGTGGTGTAGGAGGTGCAAGTGTCGGTGGCAGCAGTAGCAGTAGTAGAGGCAAGTCTACCAGCAATAAAAAGAGTACAATCAATTGGCACAATTCCACGATCTACGTGCCCTATCCAGATTATCTGCGACGAATTCTTCAGATGACACAGTATACAAGTAAAAGGTTAGTTTCTACCTACTTAGCTCAGCTATGTCATACACGTCATTACTAAAAATGTTGATGGCTGGAGAAAGCTTTTCACGCATATGCTTCAATTTATAAAGTGTGCATGTTTTTGCTCAAGTGCTTTAAAAACAATCAAACGCTTTTACAATGTTTGCATTAAATTTTTATTCTTGTTTGTTGGGATGTTTTGTTTCATGGGAGCACACACGTAAATATTTTTACGATAATAAATTAAATTGAACTTAGCATAATCTCATCGTGTGTTATTGAAATCCAAAAAAGCATTTAGTTAGAGTGTGCAATAGCAAGCCCTTTATTTCGCACCCGTCAGCGCAGCAGTTCAGCCACTGATGTATTTGCGTATGCGTTTAATAATGGCGGATTACTTATGCTGGAAAGCATTTTGTCATTTCAGAAAAGCTTCATAGACTCCGACATGGACTAGGCTGGCATGCAAGGATGCTGACATGAAAGCAAACTATCAAAGCGAACAGTAGTAGTAGTAGTAAAGCTTATTACTTTTTTTTAATACTACATTTTTGTTGGGTAACAAAACAGAAATGTGAATTACTCTGTATGCATATGTGTGTGGAGTGGAGTTAGTGGAGTAATGGAGGAGGAGGAGGTTGTTGTTAATGCCCTGAAAGCACAATTTTCTGTTTAACCCTTTTTCATCATGCAAAATGTGCACTTTTTATCAGTTCGACAGAAATAGTAAAGGGTAGAAAGTAAAAAAAGCTCATAAAAATTCCGTAACAGGCATTTAAGGCTACACAGTATACATATGTATGTATGTATATCCATATATATAAATGTATATATAGGTATATATCTAATATACACATGTTCGATGTTCCATATAATATATTCTTTTGAAGCTAAAAATGATGACTGAAACTGAGGAATGGAAAATGAAATACATAAATACACTGAGCACAAAAAAACCATTTTGTTCAGGAAAAAGTATATAAAGCATTTAATGTATTTTCTCTGTCAAAAGCTCATAAAAATTCCGTAACAGGCATTTAAGGCTACACTCTTTTGAAGCTAAAAATGATGACTGAAACTGAGGAATGGAAAATGAAATACATAAATACACTGAGCACGAAAAAACCATTTTGTTCAGGAAAAAGTATAGAAAGCATTTAATGTATTTTCTCTGTCTGTCCGAGGCAGCCTTTTTTGTTTGCATTGTACTTTGTTAAGGAAGCTTTTTGAACTGATGATGATGATAAGGTTTAGCATTGGCACACAATAATAGCCGCGTGGCATAAAACAAGTTTTGCAGTATAGATTACTTTAAAAAAAAGTATTCCAATGCTTCTTTTTTTCATGAACTTTTTTTTGGCCATTAGATTTTTCTGCTTGTACCCGCCCCTCTTGATGATAGCTGCATAAAAATCCGCATGCATAACTTGTCTCCGCATTTTCCATGTTCAATAAATACATGCATAGGTACTTCACTTTAAAATTTTACTACTGTCAATTTATGGAACTTTCTGGTCTTTAATTGTGTGTGTGGTCTACAGAATGCTGTACAACACGATGTTAATATTGTACGTGAAGGATATGCTCCATGATTTGATGCCTCAGAGCCAGATTAGAAGGGATGAGCAACAGCAACAGTCACATCACCAAAATCAGAAAGTTCGGAATCAGCAGCACAGTAGAAACCAACAACAACAACAACAACAACAACAATCACATAATCAAAAGCAAAGATGGAAATTTTGTGTCCAGTCAACAAAGTCTGTTTTTGCAATGGAGTTATCAAGTCTGTACATGAAATCCTTCAAACCTTCACATTTGAAGAGGATTGCTCAAGATGTAAGCTTTATTTTCGTATATTTTTTATTATGGCTCATATAAGGATTCCACTCGATTTGGGGTTGAGGAAATTGGAATTTTCGGGAAATACATTTATCTTTGTAATGAAGGGTATCTACAAGAAAGCTGTTAACCCAAGCGTTACAATATCCGTCCTCTCCATCAACACTCGATTTGGGGTTGAGGAAATTGGAATTTTCGGGAAATACATTTATCTTTGTAATGAAGGGTATCTACAAGAAAGCTGTTAACCCAAGCGTTACAATATCCGTCCTTTCCATTATAATGACTCGAATTCCAATTTGCTGATTGAGTAAGAACTTACAGTCTGCTACAAATTGTTGGGTGCATTTATCCCGAAATATAAATTGCAATTTCTTGATAATAATAGGCTATGAAAAACATGTATCAATATTACACATATAAAAGTAGGTATGTGCGTATATAAGTATATGTTATACATCACGGTAAGATGCAGGTTTTCTTTTTGAAATAATAATATACAATACACATACATAATATGCATATAACCACTTGAGTAGGTATATATATTTATGTAATTTATTATTAGTAAGTTCACTCGGGTACTCATCAATGTCATTACGGATTCCCTGTGGTGATTCGTCTTACTAACCTGGCATTACCAATGGTTATGTTAGTATAAAGGACGGTTAGTTGTTATCGTAAAAGGCTCAAGTCAATGTATTCCCATCAGACAATCTTTTGGTTAACCCGTTACCCTGTGGGGATTCGTCTTACTAACCTGGCATTACCAATGGTTATGTTAGTATAAAGGACGGTTAGTTGTTATCGTAAAAGGCTCAAGTCAATGTATTCCCATCAGACAATCTTTTGGTTAACCCGTTTTTTCGTTCAATACCCCCTTAATCCCGCTTAACTTGGCTCTTCTCAACTCCTAAATACAAAACTTGAATTACATTTTTACTATGTGTTTTGAAAGACTAAATCCCAAAACCCATAATCAATGAAAGGTAAAAGGTAACTAGGAATAGGTACATATATACATGGCGCAAACGGTACCATTTTACAATAATACGAATTGCGCAGATAAAAATGTAATATCTTGGATCTTACCTCACTTCAAATTCCAGATTTGAGGTTTTCCAGATATTATATGACTGGACGGATGGGTTTCAATCCAAAAAGAGCAAAGAGTCCCTTTGTTTCATAAACACAAGCCATAACACGTTTATTTTAATGTTGTTTCTTTTATTCTTTAGGTAGAAGAAATCTTTGTGAATGTCAAAGAGACGCTCATATCCTTCCTCAATCGGAGCACTGAATTATCTCCGAACTCATCAGATGACGACAAACAACATCATTTCCCAAAACAACACGTGAAAGCGGGAGCAGAGAATGCCTTTAGCAATGGCAGCAGCGGCAGCAACAGTAGTAACGGTGGTAGAACTGCAACAAACAGCGGTGGAGGGGCCTATCCAGAACGTTTTAGAAGTGGCAATGATGGTGGAAATTGGAATGGCGGCAATAGTCATAGTACTAACAATAGCAGTGGTAGCAAAAACATTTATACTAGTGGCAGTTATACTACTACCGTTGGTGGTGATGGAGGTAGCGGCAGCACTGGAAACAGTATAAAAGACGAAGCAATAAGGAAAATTGCCACGTTAAAGGGCAATTTTCTAGGACCTTCCTTTTACCTTGAAGAAGACTTTTTGGATGATGCCATCAAAAACGTAAGTGGGAAAAGGGTATATCCACAAGAATGGCGATGGGATATCGTAAAATTTTTGCATTTTAAAGAATGGTAAACAGGGAAATAATGATAATATTATGGTGAATATACCAAGTCAAAATGCTACTACAGCAGGCAAACTCGAAAGGGAAAATACTTTTTTTTGTGCTAACTTTTACGTTTTCGTCGATGCATATGGTTGGTTTCAGTGGAGTCCTAAACATTAGCACATTACTTATGTTTATGAGAAGTTTCTGTGACCAGGGTTACACGGTGAAAGCACACAGAAAACCACTTCATGTTTAAAACAAAATGGCTGAAGATGGAGATGGGAAGGGTAAAGACTCTTTGTATTATTGTACATTGTCATTATGAAATGAAACGCCTGGAACAACATGGTCACGGCTATGGCTACTATTGTATTGCTTTGAAGTGTTGCACATGCACACCGCACAAAATGGCAATGGAGGAAACATAACTTTTGCAACATACATGATGTTTTCAAACTATTTTGTGGAAAGAAATTATGTTTATTTGATACTGCCACGCTATCATTTTCCAAGAAAAGTCTTTTTATAACTTTTTTTGCAATATTACGTGCTTGCAATTTTTTATGGGATTCAAAAAGAAAAGTAATCCAACCGTCAGTTTTACTGTCTGTCTGCATGACATGAGTGAAATGAGATTCACTTTTTGTATGATGCATTTTCATTTTGGCCGAAATATTAAAAAAAGGAAATAATATAATGCTATTTTGTACATCATTCAACCTCAGTGAGTATATCTCTGTTGTGGTATTCTTAAAACTTCAAATCAAAAGTCGACTCCATTTATCTTCTGTCAAATACATTTTTTTCCTTGAAACATGACACGTTTGATATGTTTGATTTCACCATCATCATGTTTAAGTTGTAACATGAAAAGTTTTGGAGAAAAGCAGTTTTATTTTCCTAAGAATTTGAGCGAAAATAATTCAAGATCAGTGAGGAAGAATGAAACAAGGTAATATATTTTACTGCCAATATTGTTAAATATAGCTAGAACATTTTATATAGTAGGCTCTGAATTTTATACTTGTACAAATATGTTTGTCTGTCCGTGTGGACACTTTTGAAACAACGATGCTTTTTATAACTAGTTTTACACTTAGTACGTAAGAAGATAGTATAACCAGAACAAGAAAGAATTGATAAAAAAGTTTGTCGTCTTTGTGTGTTGACAACTTTGTGGAAAAGTGAATGGTCTGTTGAAATGTTGAAATGTTGAATTGATTTAGCCTTTCAATTCACTAAAGATATAATCATATATATTCTCTTTGGTTAGATCTATCCCCCTTAATCTGTTTATCATGCTTTATGGAGTTTGCAATGAAGTATAGCATATCAATAAACATACCTATACTTGTAAAAGTTATAAAGAATGTCTACCTTATAAAAAACGTAATTAATTGATCCCGTGATGTACTATATATGTACTAACTTTGGTAAGAATCGGTACACGTTTGTGTTCAGTAGAGTGCATTGTCCCTTGAGATGATTTCGTCGTTTTTCCACCTGAGCTGGGATTTTGGGGCAAAGTGACACTAGATTCTTAAGTTGCTTGTCAAGCGCTTTCGAATGATATATCCCGAACAATGCGCTCAGAAGATGCGATAATTGCGAGCGAGCGAGCGTGATGACATAAATTGAAACGATAAAACTGAATGAATGAATGTGCTAGAAAGGCGGGTCTTCCACTGCATCCACATGATAAATGATTCTCTTTATAGTTAATTTTAAGTCCAATATTAGGATGTTTGGCCTCTAGAACACTTGACTTAGCTAACAACAACTGATTGTGAAGTTGAGTGTATTACATGGCAGGAAAAATCTTTTACGATAGACATCATAGTTTTCATTCCAGTGCAATCAAAATTTGATATTTTTAAAAGATATGGAGGGAAAAGCTGTGTATACACATCTTGGTTTGCTAAAAAAAATATTTTTGATACCGAAACCGCTTTTATTCATTTCTCCCATCTTTATTTGTTTTGCAGATAAGGATGGATCCCAACAACTTTCTATTTAATGTGAAAGTTGTATACAGAACTTTCAGGGAACAGTTGTACAATCTATACTGGAAGCCTGTGGATGAAGAAAGAGCTACGTAAGTAAAATACAAATATTCTAGGTATATAAATATATAATATTCATTTTTTCATTTTTGTATTGTTTTGTTCCGTGTTTCTTTTTGTGTATAATATTTTGTTAAGCAAGCAAAAACTACCCACTTAATCGCATTTCATTTAAAATTGTAAGATTTCTTTGTGCATATAGCCTAAAAAGTATATAGTTTGCGTGTACAACTTTAATCGAGATATCATCTTGGTGTTTATATGCCTTTTTGTAATCATGCCAAATGTCGCAAGCAGATTTTGAGGCATTCTTATCTATAAAAAAAATTACATCGTCATTTGATACTCATATATGTCAGTGTATTACGTGAAATTACCACAAGTAATTATGATTGCAAAATTATTTTCATTTCTGTAGAAGCCAATTTTGTTTCATGTTCCATTTAACTTTCTAATAAAAACGTAAATTGTCTTTGACTCTTGGCTAAACATATGCTAGTATACATTTATCACGTCACGTATCAACTTTTTATTTTTGATCTAAACTTTTCTCGAAATTTCGTGTACGCTTGTGAAAAAAAAACTTTTATAAATTAATGAGTTCAATCAAAGTAATAAACATTTATAATTTAAATACTGTTATCGAAATTCTATGCACAGTTTTAGCTATCACACTCGTTTTGAAGATTTATGAAAAAGTCATGCATGCTCTTTATCAGTCAAGTTTATTACGTAGCTGTACAACAGCGTAGAAATGATTTACACATGCTTGTGTAAGTGTATATGATCTTGGTCTAGAAGCCTAATGATTTTCAGCCACCTCTCGCTCATCCCCCAAGAGAGTTTCGGTGGAAACTTTAATTTTTTTAACATATAGCAAGTGACATATATCATTCGAAAGCTCATATTGAGCAACAAAGAAAACTAATGTTTTCAGCACCCCGTCAGCTCACAGCTACGTATTTACAGGTCTTACAGCTTTATTTTTTAATGCGACTGTTATTTCTATTCTTGATCAAATAAACGTACACACACAGCAATCGTTATGGACCATTATTTGTAACAAAATTCAAAATACGTACACATGTTGTAGAGAAATGGGAATTGATCACGATCACCGAACGGCCGACTGGCTAAACTACTGTTTCTGTTTTTTGCTATTAATAGCTGAATAGAATGAGTTGGTTGACACTACCAGAGAGGATCTATATAAAACTACATTGAAGTGTATAGCTTGTGTTACTGTACAAGTGGCTGCATGTGTGTACTGGACAGTTACATCTCCCTTGGAACTCATTATCGTTACTAAAAATCTTTCGTTATTTCCGTCAACTACACCTTACCACTTCACATTTACGAAGAATGACCTAGTGCATAGGACTTTACTTTTCCTTTAAAAATACCCTGACACTATGCATACGTCGCATTTATGTACATACATACATTTTCACTGTATATCTCCTATAGGTAGGTAGGTAGGTAGATCACAGTGGATGGTTATCATAATAGTACTCACACTAACTTTAATGGTTTGTATACATGTTAGAATTTTAGGGAGTATGTACATATAAATTCTTCAGTGCCCACTAAAACCAAGCATGTATACTGAAGAACGACATTTTTTTCTTATTCTGAAGGAAAATCGCTGCATGTTCAAATAAAAGAGTGAGTGCCGTGGTGGTACTGGCATGGTGCTTGTTAGTCAAGGGCTCTCACCTTCTTACTTTTTGCAGAAAGCAAATGAAGCAATTCCCCCAAATAAACCAAAACTTGAACCATATAGTCAGCGTTAGTGCACATTATTGTGATGTGAAGTACACAAGCCTAAAAGGAATTCATGGAATTTTTTTTATAACCTTCTTTTACACTAGGCTAGAGATGAAAATCTCGTGGAAAGTGCGTACGCGTAGGTAAAACCACATTCCATTAGTTTTTCCTTGGGTTTTTAATGTATATTTCACTATTTTTAAGGTAGTGATAAAGAAGAAGACAAAAACGACAAGGGGCAATGAAGAGAGAAAAGCCAACAGGACATTTGCAAATGCCCGGAAAAAAATTCTCTTTTTCCCCTTTCTCTCTCATTTTCCTCTTCAAATGATATATTTATATCTGCTTTTTCTTTCCAAGTTTTTTTTTCAAGAGAATAAATAGAAATGTTAAGCTGAAGATGCTGCTGGTTGATGTGGGATTATTATTGTACACTGTAGTGTGGCTTTTCCTTATATTGTGTAATACCCGGGCTATTTCATAATATAACAGTTTTTGGAAGAGAAAATGTTTGTCATGTGTGTATTTATAATATATTTATCCCTCTTGCTTTTCGATTATATTTTTTCTGGTCTCCTTTTCTTCTTCCAGATGGGCCTTTGTGACGTTTCCCACCACAGTCAATGCATTTTATGTCCAGCAGTTCAACAGTATTGTAATACCACTTGCCTTCCTCAACCCACCGCACTACGTGGAAGGAGCCCCGCTGTACATTAACTACGCTACGATTGCCCTCACCCTCGCACATGAGGCATTACATGCTCTTGACAGTTCGGGTGCGTTTTATGATATTAGTGTACTTACAACTTACAATATACTTTTTGATATTTTTTTTGTCCTCCTCTTGTCAGTTTAGATATTTCAAGTGTTAGTTTGGATCTCCTTTCTTCATATCAAGACGTATAAAGTACATTTTTCATTTCCTCTTTCAACTTTTTCAACCACACACACACACTCGCATTAGCGTTTTCATTTTTTTTTCTATAAAAAAAAGTACAAAAATTTAAGTTTTTCCATTGGTAAAGCTGGTAGCGGCTGTGGGGTTGGTTTTGCTCTGTGGCTGCACTGTGTGGGTAAGAAACTAAGAGGAAACGACAAAGTGGGATCCGGATGGGTTTTTCTGGTGACGGAATAATGCTTATGTATGTACCAAAATTAAAGGGAGAGATACTAGAGGAGGAAGAGAGACTTGTAATGTAATGGTATGTGAATGCGAGTTGCACATTCGGAAGATAACAGAATCTTGTTTTGCTCATCCCAGTGGACATGTTTTTCATTCTTTCTTAGAAGTTTTTTTTACTAGAAAAGGAAGGGAACATGGAAAGTGTGAAGATGAAAGAAGCTGCCTTTTTGCACTTTGTACATTTATTTGCTATATCAAATAAAATATGTATTTTTATCTTCTTTCTCCATGTCCTTCTCCAAGCTTCCATTCATACGAAAGTAGCAGTAAAGTTTTCCTTTTTGAAAAGAACAGATGACTATATGTTTATTTGCCAAAGTTTGTGTGTGGTTTGGTGTGTGGTTACATATGATAAAGAACTTTGAGCAAACTCAAAACGCAAATGTATGATGACATTTGTGGTCCTTTTGGTTCGTTAAAATTATTAAAATACAGTATCGAATTTTTTTTTCTTACAATACAATTTTGTGCATTGTATCATAATATTTTAGGAAGCGGGTTTGATGCAGATGGGAAGCTTCAAGACTGGTGGGAGTCAGAGCCAAAAGCCTTTCTACAAGAGAAGACAAACTGTGTGGCGAAGCAGTATTCTGACAATTTCCGAAAGGTTCTGCCGTTCTATCATACGCATTCTGTCCCGATCCAGGTAAACTGTTATAACGTGACTAGAATCTTCGTGTTTCCACTTTTCAAAAAAAAAGTCCTTCGTTTCCTCTATCTTTTACTCTGAATCAACGAAAAAAGGAAAGAAGAAAAACAAAATTGAGAGATTTCTTCAACTCAACTCTCTTACTCGGGTTCTCTTTTTTGTGTGTGTCGAAGAAAGAGTTTTTTTTTTGGAGTGGTCTGATCTGGTCTGGTCGTGATCTCGTTTACTGACTGAGCTTTTGTAGCCTCAAGAAACTCTTTATCAATAAAAGTATATTTTTTTCTTGTACACACTAAATTTTCTATTATTACTAGCAGTATATATCTTATTCTTCAAAAGAACAGGAGTTGTTTCTTATACATAGTCCCATATGAAATGTGTCTATCTTCCATTCGAACCATCCCCCCTTATTTTCACCGTTTCACTTTCAGTTCGTATCATGCTGGTTTACCTTTACCTTTGCTCCATTCCATCTCTCCTTCATTACTTGACTATCGTTTTGAGATGACTAGGAATCTTTTCCTGAACGTGGACACGTACAACAACGTACGTATTGGACAAGTTATAGTCCTTACTCACCCATTATTTTCTTTTCCCGTCTCCTTCCCAGAAATAGCAACAAGACAGTAGGAGCGCAAGAAACCTTGTAGCAAAAGCAATAATGGCATTATGGACTTACCACCCACCACCTACACCCAGCAACATGATCACGATCACAAATAAAGCTTGGGAGGAAGTTGAGTAGATAGATTTAAAGATAATCAAAAGCCTGACAAAAGCAAAATATATCGCTCTCAAGGTCTCAAGTACTGAGAAACCGGATTATGTGTGAGGTGTGTTGTGTGTGGGCTGGACGAAACAACTGTAATATTATGCTCTCGGTGTGGTGTGAATTCAACAACAAAGTCATGAAACATATCCGACTTTTTTTTTCTGACACCCCAGAAGCGTCAATGTTTTTTATACTTTCTCACACCTTATCATTATGCAGAGAGTGGAGCAAAAAAAATCTGGTGAAAGGAAAGCAGGGAGTGGTGGTGGTGGGATAGATGATGATGATACGGGTACATATATATAAGCGTATTTACTGGATTTTCACAAACCAGCAAAAAAGTATTTTGAAGACCACTCCATTCATATACACCATAATATGTATATACGTAATCATGACGCTTCAGAGTAGAACAAGAGTAGGCAGATGGGCTTTTCTTTTGTGGTTTTAGGCTTTTTTGTGTGTACTGCATTATTTCATTGACTTATATACAATCTTCACAGACTGGAGACACACAGGCTCTAAAGTGGTTTTGCTTTTGCTGTATGTATGTATGTTTTTTCTTTTCATTGAAATTCTAAACAGGTGGACGGGAGTCTGACACAAAATGAGAATTTGGCTGACATTGCTGGGCTTCAGGTGGCATTTTCTGCGTACAGAAAATATAGATTTGCAGCTTCCAAAGAAGATCTAAAGTCAGAGAGACGAATACCTGGATTAGTACTTACCCTGGAACAAGCTTATTTTTTGACTGTTGCACAGGTGCGTTATATATATTTTTTTCTATTAAATTCGTTAAATATATTTCCCCACTGTTTACCCCATGAAGTATGGAATGCAGAGAAAACTTGTGCAATATATTTATTCCTTTAGCTTATTATTACATACCCAAGCTTGCCCTTACAGATCTTACCTTACTTTGTTTTTATAATTTCCTCCTGGTACCCAAGTCACAGCAAACTTTTAAATCATCATTGTCATTCCCTTGACATGGTGGCCTACTCAGAGATATCTTTCAAACTGACACTTGTTTTCAAATGGGAAAACTTTTTTATTAATCTTACTCAGTCGTACACAAAATGAGTATGAAAGATAAACATCCCTTTTCCCCTAACCTTTCCCTTTACAACATGAATATTTGTGCTATGTATTAAAATACACAGACGTGTACATGACTATTTTAGGTTTGCACAGTTATTTTATGAACCTGTCACTACAACATATATACGTAACCCTTCTTGACTCTTCCTGTCCCGAGTATTATTTTCTTGCTGTAGTGCAGAGCAGACCGCTGTGTTCCACTGTCAAAAAAATAAATTAAACCCCCGCTGCCCATCATTCTCTCCTGACCTACTAAAATCATTTTAGTTTGTGTTACACAACGCCACCACTTGTCAGTCAGTGGAGAATAGCAGCACTAGCTTACATCCTTGCCTACCTACTATTTAGTTATTACATTGGTTTGAAGTACAGTTTTATTAGTTAACCCAATTAAATCGACACGTGACATGCAGAAATAATTAAGTGAATTTTAACAGAATCAAATGCAAAGTGGTGGTACAAATAAAATATAATAAATACCTGCTGCTACTACTACTACTACAGTTGTCAAAGACCATGTTACATGTCAACCTACAGCCGTGAAGGAGAAAAGAGAAAATCATTACAAATACACGATACTTTTGTTTTATTCTTTTCAGGCCTATTGTGCGAATGTTTCTCCCATGGGTTATATCTTCCTACTAGAAGTGGACGAGCACACGCCACATCCAGAAAGGTATGTAGTAGTCAATAATTTTTTATACTTTTGTAACGGAAGCCAAAAAAACCGTAACTCTTCTTATGAACTGCTGCCACCCATCAACCAGTTTTCTCTTTTCTAACACTATTTTGTATGCATATTTTTAACAAGTAGAAATAATATTATTTAGGTTTGGTCTGTTTTAGTTTTACTGCCCTGCTGCATATATATGTCTTAATGTGCACATTGCACACATAATATATCCTAATAGTCAGTCAGAATAATAACGGTTAAAAGTTTGAAAATAAGTAGAGCACAAAAGGGTAATTTTGTTCTTTGCTTTTTATGCCCTGTCATCCGTCCACCAACAACGTTTCAAACAAAGTAGTAACAAAGTAACACACATATACAGACATAATATTATTATTATTATTATCCGACATATGTATAATGTGTGCGGTGGTGTTGTACAAGTGCACGCATGCATAATTACGTGTAGGTACATATATTTCATATCCGTAAAGAGAACAGACTTTTCCTTGAGTTTGCTCGATATGTTGTACTAGTCATTAATTTTGGCAGAAAGGCTCATTTTCTCCCTTTCCCCTCATATCAGCGCACTTTCACTCTCTTGCTCTGTTCTTCTTATTTTACGTCTCTCTGGTTTTCAGTAGTTCCCTCTCTGGTGGCATGATAGCTATTTGGCATGGTGCTAGTGTTTTAGTACAATGTGCACTCTGAACATTTCATTATTATTAAATACATGGACTGTGAGTGAACTCAAGTCTTTCATTTTCTCTTTGTTCTCCCAGTCATTTTGATCGTTTTCTTTCTCTAACGATGATGATGATTTGCACATTCAAGTGGAATTTCATGTAATTATTATTATTATTATTATCGTCATCATTATCACACATTTAGTGTATATCTGTAGTACTTACAGACACTGTAAAACACATTAAAAAAATTTGAGCATAAATTATCTTATCTGAATGGGTTATCAGACCTGGTAATGTGGCGTGTACGCATTTAGGTATGTATTGTTCAGCTTCGCTTAACTCGCAATTAATACATTTGGGTACTCACTCATTTTTGACAGAATAAATGGAATGCTAATGAACAACCCGGATTTTGTGGAAGCGTATTCCTGTCGAGCTGGAACACCGATGAATCCACCCTTAAAGTGTGCTGTGTGGTGATAATATTGAAAATGGTGGGATGATGATGAGATGCTGATGATTTTTACAAGCAGAGTGCTAATACACTACATCCTGTACTTATATAATGGGTTGGAACTGGAAGATGAGAATTAAACAATTTCGTCACGACACAATGGCTTCCTTGTATTGGATATGGTTTGTAAACAATTGTGTGCGCCGTGTGCATTGACCGGAGAACAATGATGATGAGAAAGATGACTTATAGCGTATAGTAGAATTAGTAGAATTACAACTGGCGAAATTGTGTGTGTGCATGTTTGCGTGAATCAAACAAAAACTTTCACCACTATATTTACATACATTCCAGGTTCAACAGAGCTAACCAAAATAAATTACATTTACAATCATCTCACTCGTCGTGGAATTCAGGATACAATGAGGATCAAATGCTTGGTAGTATAGTGGAAATGAGAGGTAGAAATAGAAAAAAAAGAATAGAAAAGAAAACTCTGATTTTGTATTGTAATTACCTATGCTTGGTGGTAAACTCCAACTGAAACGCTGCTGATGAACTTTACTGAACATGTTGCACTGTTAATAATGTGTATAAATATCATTATCTCATGTAAATTTTATAGCTGATGATATATAGTGTGTATATTTGTTGCTTTTGCCTGACAGATATTTTTACGCTTCGCAGAAACAGTCCCATTTATGAAGACTCACAGCAACATTCTAAATTTTGAACATTATCCTTGCTATCAGCATTAAAAAATATACTCTTTACATATTGTATTTTCCATATCGTGTGTGCTTTTCCGTGAGAGGGAACAAAATCTGGCAGATTTTCAGAGTATTAACCATGGAACATGATTACATGTCATTATATAATCTTTCTTTACGGATAACTTCCTCTGTACATTCCAGACAAACATTTTTTTATACTGCGAATAGAATAGCTGTACAAAAAAAAGAGGATAAAATAGGTTCTATTTTATAATCCATTTCAAAACCACTGTTGTTATTGTAGCTTGTAGTAGTAGATAAACAATGTGTATTTATAAAAAACACAAGATAATGTACACTCGCAGTGGCAGCCAGGAACTAGGTCATTATTAGTGTAAAACTGCCTCTTTTATATTGTTGCAACTTACAATAATGTCGCTGTTATTTAATACTATGATATGATATTTTATGCATTACATACCTAAATATATATAATTCTTACTCGTTATATTTACTGACCTATAATAACGTGTTATACATACAAGAGGGGGGGGGGTGTGGCTGATAATAAAATTGTGAATTGTACATATTTATATTCATAATCAATTGGCACAGGAACTCATCTAACACAATGTTAGGTACATATTACTTGTAACATTCTCTCCAGAGCTTTAACTCGTTCAATGTTTGTTCATCCATGTAATAAAAAAAATTAACGGTTCAATCGATTCTTATATACCTATAAGAATGCCTAGTAATACAAAAAAAATAAGACAAAGAGGAGCAAAAAGTTACGCTCCTACTAAATACTTTAATGTTTAATGCAATATTTATTACGTATTCAATACCAATAAATCATCA
>JAHZNC010001680.1:0-11269 GCA_027744095.1 Zhuqinia jingwanae
TTTTCAAAAAAAAATTATTCTTTATTTCTTTTGATTTTTATTTCGGAAAAGTGCCGTGAGTAGTGTGTGTACCCACGTTTTACATGATACAAGTTTGTCTGCGTATCATCATCATCCAACAGCATCCAGCAAAGTTCTTTTGCTTACTTTTTTAATAAGAAGAAGGATCAGAATAAAAATGGAATCAGACAAATATGACGCGTCCTATTGTTTTCCCACACACACAAGAAAACACAACTCTGAGCAGAGCAAACAAAACAAAAAACACACCGAGAAGGAGAAGAAGATAGAAAAAAATGTATGATGTAGTATCTTTGCTGTTGATGTTGAAGGCAATAAAAACCGGGTCTCTCTTCTCTCTCTCACTCTCTGTAGCTGCTGAATCTGACATATACAATCAGAAAAGGGCTGTGAAGATGATGACGATGAAGAATAAGAAGAAAAGAACTACAAGAGTCAGCAGACTCTCTTTTGTTTGTCCAAAAACTCAACTACTCAACAATCGCCACAGCACTATTTACTTTACAACCTGGCCTGATTGAAGAAAACCAAAAACTGTATGAAGCTCAAGAAAAACTTTTTTTTTTCAAACAAAAGAAAAAAAAATTATTTTCGTTCCTCAGCTCAAAAACTTGTATGTTTTGGAAAGGTGGGTAGTAGTAGGCAGATTGCTTGTAAGGTACTTATAATATCTAATTTTTGTCTTGTGAAGGTGCATCGCCTTCTTCTTGTACTAATCTCTCTTTTTTTTCTTTTGAGAGCTCCTTCTTGTAACTTGCACTTCACAAAGTTATAAAACCAACTCCAGCACTAGTAGCAGCAACAGACACAGACGTGCACTCACTGCAACACTCACGTGAAGAATGAGAAAACTTTTCAAGGTGAGGTGGAATATTATTGCTTGGCTTGGATAATATATGAACAAGAATGATTATGGACAAGGTAGAAGAAGGGGAGAGGAGAAAAAGGGACGAAGACGATGAAGAAGAAAAAAAAACGGATTTGTTTAAATGAAAAGCAAAACAACCACCTAAACACGAAGGAGTAGTAGAAGACGAAGGAGTAGTAGAAGACGAAGAAGTATAGAAGAAGAAAAAAAACTTCAAACAAGCTTGGTCGGTTTTTGGTAGTGGTACCTATAACATATATAATAAGTTGTACGTGATGCTGTTGATAATATATCCAGTTCAAAAGAAAAACTAAAAACTTGCATTCATGCATGCATTTTCAGGCCAGGCAGCCGAATAAGTTCAAACAGAAGCACAAGGGGATCTGTCCATCTGCTAATATCCAGCCAAGCGTATCCTTTAATATCCTTTGTATCTCTTTCAATATATATGTATGTATGTATGTATATATTTACGGCTTGTATACACAACACATACCTATACATTTATGCATACATAAGTAGAAAGAAGGTAGTATTCTTGTAACACTACCCTTGCCCAAGAAAGCTACAAACAAGGTTTCTTCTTGAGAAATAAGAGCAAGAGGCGGAGGAGAAGAAGAAGTCCAAGAAGTGAACAAAATTGGATATCATGTTCTCTCAAAAGTGAACTGAACTAAAGATGAAGTAGAAGTAGAAGTCGAAAAATTTCATTGTGTGTGCATCTATATAACAGCATCCCTTTTTATACATCTTAACCTCAACCTCAAATATGATAATGATGCCTTAATAAAATGCAGAAGTGCATCATCTTCTCTTCTCCACAGAAGCGCTGAGCAAAGACTCACAGATCATTTCCTATTTTCTTCCATTACCACCACTACCCACTGTGTGTGCTTTTACATTCTATTATATATATTATCATATCTTTTCACTCGACACGAAAGAAAAAAAAGATATTGAAAAATGCACTTTGTTCAATTGAGTCTAGTGCATTTTATTGGAACACTGCACAAAAGAGAAGCAATCTTCTTTTCTTTTTTTCTGTATCGTCGTGACTCGTGGTAGGGTATATGTGCATGTAGTAGTGGTGGTGTGGTGACGATGATGATACCACTGACGACTACTTACTACACGACGAGACGACGAGAGATCATCATCACATGATTGAATTCTCTCTGTGAGTGAACAAGCAGACAGGTACTACTTGGGATGCACGCATTTAACATCAACATCAAACACATTTTCATTTTCCCTCTGAACATCCGTCAAAACCAGAAGATGAAGAAGATGAACAAGAAAACTTGATCAAAAAAAATAAAAATAGAAATGCAAGTCAATTCCTTCCTCCATCATCCATCCATCCAGTCAAGCTTCATACTTGACTTCACTTTTATTTTGCTTCTTTTTTTTTTGACTTACTTTGTTATAAGTTTGGAGGAAAAAAAACTCAATAAGTGCTCCTTTTATTATCCACACTCCACAAACAGACAACAACTGACAATGTACACACCTTTTCCCAAACAAAGGAAATCTTTTTTAACCAGATTTCGATTTTTAAAATGAATTCACCCTTCAAAAAAAGAGTGTATTCCATTGAAAAAGATAGAGAGAGAGAGAGAGAGAGTAAGAGAGTATCCGTATCACATCCCCCGCCCTCCTCAGCATAATCATCTGCATCATAAAAAAATATATCTATATGGAATTGGAGGTCGGAGGATGCGGAGTAAAAAAAAATGCATAATGCATCAAGGAAAGAAGGATGATGGCATATATATAATAGCAGCAGATGCATTTCAGTCAACTCAACCGGACACAAAGAGGCAAAAAGCGATGAGAAGAGTAGTACAGAAATAATAATATTATCTAAAATTGGCTTTTCCCCTCCTTCATCCAGTAGACCAGGTTGTATGTATGTGTGTGAGTGAGAAAAGGGTAATTAACCGGGACTCCTCTCTATCTACCTACCTATCTAACAGTCTAACAACCCATTCTTCTTCTTCTTTTTTTTATTCTTTTAAAGATTTATTTTTAACAAGTCACAGGAATCCTCTTAAAATAATCTGTAGTACAAGAGAACAAGTACAACAATAACAACAGCGATAAATAACATCACCATTTTTTATCTTAATGGCATATATAATACAATTTTTTTGGAGACTCTCTGGTTCTCTCTGACTGACTCGTTTTTTTTACTGAGAGCTCATTTATATAATAATTTTTTTTTCAAGGGTGAAAAGTGAAGGGCTCCTCTTCATTTTCTAATCATCCAATTCAACTCCTCAAACTCAGGTTTAAAAAAATATATATCTCATTACGATTTGTACGTTTATTATTTTTTTTTGAATGGACTTAAAAAAAAGTAGACTTGAATCATGACCTGACTTTTGACTCTATTTATGGACCATCTGCTCATCTTCTCGAATTTGAAGAATCCCAAAGATTAAAAAAAATTAAAGTTTCTTCCTTTCTCTCTCTATTTTTCTTCTTGTTATCTTGTTTAAAACAACTGCCATTACAATTTTCAAAACAATACAGATAAGCTAAAGGTATGCATAAAAGGATTTACAGTAGAGTCGTGCTTCAAATTTTCCATCACAATTATCAACTTTTCCAGAAAAGACATTACTATTTTTGGATGTGGACTTATTAAACTGAAGGGCTACTACTTATTTGTAAAGTACCTCACCTTTTTTTCTCTCAAGTTTACTTTATCAAATTTCTTCTGTAATGTCTGCTGCTGTTACTTTTGAGAAATTGAAACAGTAAACGGGAAAAAAGGGTACATAGTCTTGGGTCATTTTTAGAACTGGGAAAGAAAGGGCACACACTTTGCTCGCCAGGTAGTTACACTTCCATCTCCTTACTGCTCTCTCTTGTCATGCAATAAGGATTATAATGGTTTTCAAGAAAAGCGGTAGCATTTATAAATGATAATAACACCTGCTTACCTGAAAATGCAATAAAGGTAAGCTCGCAGGTAAGTAAGTGCTAAGTAGGTTTATTATGGTATATATGGCTTGACTGATTGTGATTGTTTAAAAGTTTATAACAACGCAATGAGCTACAACTTATTATTATTATTATTATTATACGCCACGCTATATACATTCATATACTTGTTTGCGTGTTGTGTACATTGAGGGAATTCTAATGTCCTCATTTCCTCTTTTAACAATGTATATACCTTTAATACATAGTTATATATATGAAATGAAGAAGAAATAAGAAACGGACGACGAAAGAAGAAAAAGACGACACATGCAACATACACGCATGCATTTGGCATTACAGACCTCTTATGGCTTTGGCTACTCAACTCAAACAATCGTCAGCTTAAAAGTCCAACCAAATTCAATTCAACCTGGCTTCTTCTTACATATATATATTTCAGGTAAGTTGTTGTAGGTGAAGAAGAGCATCGCATTATCATTATAATCATCATCTTCATCGTCGTTCAAAGCAATTACAATCACAACAACAACAGCAGCAGAAGCAGCAGCAACTATCCGAACGAAATACAATTTACACACAAAACACAGGGAATGGCTGTGGGCAATTTAATAAGTGTACTAATACCAAAATGCTTCTTTGCTGCACTTTGTACTCGTAGTTGGTAGATAGGTATGTATATTTTTCAGGTGCCTATATCTTCCTACCTGTGTATTAAATATCTCTAAAATACCATATATAAATATTTTGCCATTTATGATGAAGAGAAAAGGACGACAAGGCAGAAAAAGAAGACGAAGAACGTCATGAGTGAGCCGAGTCGTCGAGTGACGACTTTGGTTTGCATCTGTCTTTCTATCTATCCATCTATCTAGAGCAACTCAGTCACTCTCCACCACCACCACCACCACCACCACCACCAAAAAATCAAGTTCATTGCCTGCAGCCTACCATAAAACCTAAACCAAACCGTTTTACTACTACTACTACTGTATATATTATATTTATGTACCTATATGTATATTTAAACTAATACAAGCTTCTACTATTGTTATGCTGCAAAAAATGCATTTTTATAATCTTTCTTTTTAAAAAACTATTTACCTTTAAAATTGCAGCAGTATGTAGTGGTTGAGAGAAAAAGAAAAATGATTTTTTTTAAACTTTTATTATTATCACCATCATCGTCAGCTCAAATGAAGTATTGCATTGCATGTCTACCTCAATACATTCACATTATATATGACTGAATGAATGTTGTTGTAAAACAATTGTAATACATTTACAATGAAAGAAGAAGAAGAAGAAGAAGAAACAAGATCTGTTTTTTTTTGAACAGTGCACTGATGAACAGGATCATCAGTCATCACATCACACACAGTTTAAAAAAAGAAGACAAGACGAGTGTACAACAATTACACGTTGCAGCATCAGAATCAGAAGCAATTCTCATATTTTTTCTGGTTAATTAGGTGTATAATATTATACTTTAGATACCTAGGTATAATATGGGGAGCTAGAGTAAAAGAGCTCTTTGGCTCTCTCTGCATGATAATTTGATGAGGACGACGATGATGATGATGATGATTGTTACGAGCTTGATAATAATATGATGGTGATGGTGAACAGTGAACAGATGAAATAATGGTAGTAATTATTTATACGGGATTAAATACCTAGTCTCTGGGGACTGGTGATGCGAGAGATGTGTGTGTGAGTGGAATCGAGTGAAGAAGATTTCGAGTCCTCCTGGGCCAGAAGAAGGAGAAGAAAAAGACTACCTATTATTAATTTTGGGGACTGGCTGGCTGGCTCACTGGGACAACAAAGCTAATAAACTAGTACTTACATAGTTATACGCACTTTCATTTCAAGATTGTGAATATTTTGTGGTGAAGAAGACGATAAAAAATATGTATGTTGCATTTTAAACAATGAAAATACATTTAAAAAAATATATACATAATAACAACGTGTTTTAAATGGAATAAGAAGTTCGGAGAAGGAGAAGAAGGGAGAGAGAGAGGGTTGAATCGTCGATAGACTTGTAGAATTGCATGTTAATGACATTCATTTATTTTTTTGTGAGTGAATCCTCTCATCTGAATCTGATTGATATGTACATGCATACATGCATATATGTATGTATCATACTCAGACAATCAATCAGAAAAAAAAGAAGAACAAGGATTTCTTGTAATGGTTTTTCTTGAAACCAAAATAATGCTGGGGGGATGAAAATAGAAAGAAAACAGATAAATATAAAAAATAACAACATGACATGATGAAATGTCATTGTCACCCAGTCTGATAGTCTGATCATCACACACACGAACGAAAATAAGAGCATAATCATTATGTATGCATGTAGTTATGTATGTATATCACTATCATTATCATTATCAAATGGAATGGAAATGAGCAACAAGTGGCACCGGTGTGAGTACTTTTTGTTCTGGGCCAATTTACAAGTTTGTTTGGACAACTATTAAGTATCTATGTCAAAATTTACAAAATCCTAAATACCTACCGATTTAAGTAATGGTGAGTGAAAAACTACCTAAAAAATAACATGGCAGGTTACAAGTTATGTGATGAAATGGAATATTGGTTAAATGACAGATATAAAAGTAATGAGTTTTTTTAGCTCTAGAAAAACCAATAAAAATAGAAAGTTATGGTGTGTGTGAGTAGCAGAGAATAATTATCCAAAGATCAATTAAAAAAGTAGTAATAATGTTATACTTTAAACGCCTAAAGTTTTTAATATTGGTTTGAAAAAATTCCAGTACAACAGTAGATGGAATATGAAACTGTAGTATTAATGAACTATTGACAAAGATCCAATACATACTGAATCTTTTCCGATGATTCTATAAGAACAAGTCGTAAATCTACAGTATCCATCATATCATGTAATAATATTCCGTAGTATTGCATAAATATTTCATGCAAAATGTATGTATGAATTGTATAATGTATAAGAAGAATATTCTGCTGTGCTGATGGCGATCATTGTAAAATTGATACGTAAAGACAGCCAATATTTTGTTGTAGGAAACCTGCTCCTGTTTTCTTGCCCACTTCTCCTACTTCCTTTTACCGACATAACAACCCTCTTATATATAGACAAGGTGCGTTTCTATAATCCTTTTAATATGTTTTTTGTTTATGTCTTTTCATGTCCAGTAAAAGTACACAGTCAGTTCTTTTCCTTTTACAATACTACGTCCNCTTTTAATATGTTTTTTGTTTATGTCTTTTCATGTCCAGTAAAAGTACACAGTCAGTTCTTTTCCTTTTACAATACTACGTCCCGGTCCACCTACCTACTACTTATCTTACTTAAGACAGGAGCACACCATCGTATGGAAGTCTTATATTATAGCTTTGTTTTGCTGGTAAGATACCAAAGTGGAAACGGGAGCGGGACACCAAAAAAACTTGCATAGTAAGTTGTAATGTAATAATGTTTAACTAGAAGATTTATGAGGTTCACTGGGAAGAAGAGACAGTTTAATTACCACATCACATTTAATATATATGTGCACATTATGCGGTTATTGCATTGCATGTAAATTAAGCTTGCTTTTGCTTGAGTTAAAGAAAGTGAACGATCTGGATTCCTTGTTGTTGCTTCTGCTGCTGACGATGATGCTGACGACGATGCTGCTCTGTTGCCTTGCATATACATATTATCATATACAAAATACATAAAACATCTTGCCGTGTCGTGTCACCTTTTTTACATTTTAATATATATGTAATCTGAATCGGACGCACGTTGTTTTCTGTTTGTGTGCTGCTGCTGCTGCTTCTTCGTCTTCTTGTTAAATGGCAAAGCTTTACATTTACAACAAACAGTCTCAAAAACTCGACTCGGGCCGTTTTACTGGAAATTCCACTACTACTTGACTTGACACACAACGGAGGAGAGGAGCTTCTTCTTGTTTACCATATATCTACTCAGGTGTGTGTCTTCAGCATAAAAAACAATAAAATATATTATAATGGAAAGTGGCCGGTTTTTTTTTGCCAAGCTTCCGAGGTTGTTAAAACACACACACACACAGGTAATTATTTACAATGATACAATTTATATTACAAGTTGCAAGTGAACATATAATAATAGGGGAATCCACTTGTTTAGAACAACTATATAAGTGTTTGTATGAGTATATGTAGGTATATATATACTTTTCGGCAAAAAAAATGTAAGACACTCGACATTTTAACAATTTTTTATGTCATCCGATTTTTTTATTACTTCTGCTACGCAAGCAAATAAACACGCATGTTTCCATTTGATCACGCACTAGCAGTAGTAGTTATTTGAAAATAAATGGCTTAAATTTTTTAAAGACGTGTATAATAAATATAAATGTAGAATTAATTAATAATATAACGTGTGTAGGAAGTTTGCGCTGTTTTTTATGCAACTTGATGACAAATAGGTACAATGATAATAAAAAAAAAGAATATATAAAAGGTGATGGGATGTGATTCTCACTCTTTACAGTCCCATTATTATCTGGCTTAAAGATCGGTAAAAGTGGCAGTTCTCACATTTTACACACGTTTTAATCTATGGGTATAAAATGTACTTACAAGAATAATAATTGCAAGGTGTAAGTACTGCGCGCAGGCAGACTGCAAGGCGAGAAGTTGAAAAAAAAAAAATATCAAGTGACAGGTCAAACGGACAAGTTCAATGGAAGAGATACACCTTTTTTCCATATACATATAATTAGATTTCATTTTCTTTTTGCATCGCTCGTGTACTAAGTCTCTTTACATACAATTTTTTTGTTTTTCTTCCATTCAATCCAAATCCAAAATGCTATTACTGCTGCTATACTACCTACTCAAGTCAGTAAATTTAACATGCCTTCCCGTCTTTCAGGAAAAATTAAATAATGGTCACGGTATTTCCTTCGTCTTTTTCCCGGTCGGCCAAGCTAATTGACTTTGTGTCAGCTAAAATTGTTTACTTTATGGTACAGGTAGAAAACAGCATAAAAAGTGAGATGAAGGCCTCTATCCTCTTTTATCCATATTATTATTATTATTATCTTGCTTGTATATACACCTCTATCAACACACTCTACGCTCTTGACTTTCAACTTTGCCCTTTTCTGCTGTGCTTTTTTTCCTTCTTATTCCTCTTCAACAAGTCAAGTGGGATCGCAAATGATGAGTAGTAGTAGTGGAGAAAAAATAAAGGAAAATGGAAACAGCAACGAATCCAACGACAGGACAAGAAGACAAGCAACCAAATTTATTCCGTGATTGGCAAAAATTCTAATATGAAAAAAAAGAAGAAGGTTGCTTCTGATGCTTCTTCCTCTGCTGCTGCTGTTACAACTTGATGATTAACAATGATCATGCTCATCATCAACATGATCATATGAATATGTTGACTATATGCCGTGATGAAGGAGATGATCACCTTTTGCAAATAAAATTGTTTGACTGCTTTGCTTGGTGAGTAGATGTATGTATCTATCTAGTTGATCTTCTGATAAAAGGGGAAAAAGCCGCTCAGTCAAAAAATTATAAAAAAATATATTGACCATTGCCCATATTGTATCATCCTCAATCCTCCTCATCATCATCGATACTGTTTTGTTTGCTGTTTTCCTATAGAAAATTTTTTCACGAACTTTACTGTACACACACTCGCACTCTTAAGGACTGCTTTTTTGTCTGTTTTTTTGATGATGATGATGGCAGATTTCTAATCAGCCAAGCCTCCAAGATAGAACGTGAGTCTTGTTTTTTTCTTCTTATTCCTTTTTTTGCCTTCTTGGTTGCCTTCATCAAGAAAAAAAATGTTTAATTTTCTTTTTTTTGTCTACGATGAGCTAACTGACTGATCATCACTGATTGTCTCAGAGTGTCTTCTTCTTCTCAAAGCAATAATGTACACAAAACACAAGCCCAGCAAAGCACAACAATAGATTATTCAACATTGTTGGCGGTTTTTTTTGTAAAATTCATTTTGCTGTTGTTTTATGTTTGAATGGAGAGGAAAAAAAGGAAACAAGTTTGCAGACTTTTCTGGTATGTAGTTTGGTGTTAGTGACGGCATGCTTGCTTTGCTTGACTTGAATTTTTTTTGGTTTGGTCGGTTTGTTGTTGATCGGCTGATCAACAAATTTATTATGTCGACAGTGTAATAATTTCTGGTGGTAGAAGTATACACCTTTTAATTTCAATCTGTCTAATAATATATGGTGATTATTACAGGAACAATAATTCCCTTTCTTCTGCTAAGCCATTAAACCTTCCATTCTTCTCCTTTTTATTTATTATTATTACCGATTTTATTGGGGGAAATTGATGAGTGTAATGATGATCATGGACTGAAAAGAAAATGACTAGATATCGGCAGCTCTCTCTCTCTCTCTCTCTCTCTGTCCTCTCTTCTGTCTTTATTTCTTTTTTCAATGCAAAAAAATAATGATTCTTAAAAACACTTTCAGCAAAGAAAAATTGAATTTACGGCGACAACACTAAAAGAAAATTAGTTGTAATTTCCCTTTCATGTATTTTTTTTTCGGATAAAAGCTTATACGTATATTTTATGCTTGATCATTAATAATGATGCAATTATCTCTATCTCTCGCAATCTCAAATCCTAAAGTTATCATCACGCTACATAAATAGATAGACCGAAAAAGTTGGGAGACAGGAGGAGACAGTAAAGTGCAAAAAGTGCAGTTGGTATATACATACATACACATAAAAGCAGCAGCATCATCAGTGTGTTGAGACGTAAGCACTTTTTTATATTAGCAAAAAATATAATATATAATAATAATCAAATGTCGAGTTTATTTATAGGTAGGTAGACAGAGGCAGACAGTCAAAATCCTATTTGTAGTCATCGCCGCACAATCACAAAATCTTCACTTTTTAACTTGGGGCATTGCAGTCTGCAGTAGTAGTAGTGGCGGCACTTGTTCTATCTGAGCCAAACCGTGAGAAAATTTCCCACGAATAATAGGTATACTACTTGAAATACACACACAGACACACAAGCTTACTATTTGAGCACTCTCATACATACATAATAACTTATAAGCTTATTTATTTGTGAAGAAAGTCAACTCAAAATGCAACAAACATACAGCTCTTTTTTTTAGCTGTTACAAAAAGTTAGAAGTTGACTTGGGTTTTTGGTGAGGCTAAGATAGCATGGTATCATGATGATGATGATGATGAGTAATTGTTCTTGTAATGCTGTAAGTGGCCAAGAAGAAGTATAAGAAGATTACTTACACTGCTACACACAAAGTCAAGTCAAGTGAGCTTGTGTAAGTATGCAATATAATGTGGTATCATAGGTTAAGGTAAAATAATAATAATAATAATAATAGTAAAGTTGATTTGGCTGCTTTTTCTTCTGCTACTACATTTTGTAGTGAA
>JAHZNC010001681.1:0-21390 GCA_027744095.1 Zhuqinia jingwanae
ATCTTTCTCTCTTCACTTTGTCTCCTCCAGCTATTATATCATAACTCTCTTCTCTCCTTCACCATCCCTGTTTTTCCTTGTTTAAAAAAAAAGCTATACGCGTTCTGCTTTCTTGGTTCGTTGGCTGCTCTGTTTAATAAGTGGCATTTTATTTGTATATTATTACTTATATATATATATATATAAATAGTACCACCCCATGTTTTTGACTCTACAGCAATATAAATGCATGCTTTTACCCGTTTCACTCTATCCATTCCATTTAGCTAGCTGCTAGGCAAAAAAAGGAACAAATTATGCACGGACATCCTGTGTGTATCATTTTATCCTTTCTAAACGAAACACGATACGTACCACTTATTTTCTCCGGTTCTTTCAAATTCCTTTTTCCCCGTGCATTTTCCACACAAACCTTATATAGCACTTTGTTTCAAATAAGCTTACATTATGCGGAATGCCGACTACCTTAAAATAGTTAATATAATTTAGCATTTCTGGCTGAATTTCGAGGGCTCATCTGAGGCTAGCCTCTATATAGTAAGTACGTCTAGCCTCGTTTCGACTCGTCGAGCCATCATTCTACATCCTATACCTTTTTTTTTACTAGAATATTATTATTATATACACTTCTCCGCTTCTACTTGGTTTTCTGGCTTGGCAGTCTTTTTTGGTTTGGTCTGGTTTGGTTTCTTCGTCCTGCTCTTTTGGATCTTTTATGTGTGTTTTTTTTTAAAGTTGGTTGCCTGTCTTGTGTGAATTTTGAATAGAGAGTGGAGTGTCTTCTTCTTACTTTCCATTTGTATGTATGAATGTATACTCCATTTTATCCTTTTTCACTTATTTTCCATCGCGAATGCATGCATGCACCTTTGCTACTACTACCCAAATGAAATTACCTTTTTTTCCCAGTTTCTTCTCCATCTCGACTATATAGTAATGTACATTATTTAGTGTACACAACATCTTCGTCTCTTAGCGTGAAAAAAAACCCGTTCTCTCCGCGTGCATGCATACATACATATGTACAAGTATACGTAGTAATTTTACTTTCTCCTTTTTTGGTTCACCACGACGGAGCGTTATGCGGGGAAAGTTAGAAAATGCTACACAGTGGTACTTTGTAGTAGTGTGTGTGGCTTGCTGGCTGCCTATAGTTATTATAATTATATGTAAATATGTATATACGCACTATATTCTTTTCTTGCCATTTTCCATAGACATAATGGAACTTATAATATTATAAATATATCTACATATTATTCAGTATATAGCTCTATTATAGATATGCTTTGCTTCATTCACCTTCTGCATATTAAAAAAATAGCTGAAAAAAGTCAAAGCTGAGAATGTTGTGGCCTTTTTATTCGGGGAGCATATAGTAGCCTAGCTGGTGTATTCTATTTCAAGTAGGGAAAACCATGTAGTTATAGAGTCCTTTTTCTGGTAATGTCATCCTTATTTTTGGCATTCGAAATTCAAAGCACAAACCAAACCAAAAGAATGAATATATGAGCAAGGCAGGAGGAAAAAGGTAAAACAAAATACTACACTACCACATGATACAGAGCAGTAGTCCTACTAATTATTTCCAAGCTCAATACTGTAGCCATCTTTATGTTTATACACATTTTTTAAATCCTTATCCTGTGTACTTCCGCTCATTATTATTCCAAAGCATAAATAAACAGTTTTTTTCTCAACTTAAAACCATATATTTATCTACCTAAGTAGATATCTCAGTATGTATGTATTTTATAATGAACCATTTCTTCGTACTTATTGTATATACTCTCCTGTCTTAATTTTATCTGTCGGTGGTGGTGGTACCACTGGTGGCATTCTCCTGATTATATGTACATACAAAAGTTTGTACTGACATATTTATAATATGTATAGTTGATGCAGCATGAAAATGTCCGCATTGCATGATAAAAGGTAAACCATGATAAAGGCGTGGATGTGGATTATTGTGGAATTTTTTTTGGGGAACAAACGTACCATTTTATTTTTCACTTTTGAACTGCTTTTTTTGTAGTATAATATGTGTATGTGAATTTTTTTTCTTCTCATTTTCTTATATATACTTACAGGCTTAATGTACCATTGAATCTTGTTAAAAATAAATGGCCATTTCATATCATGCATATCCGGATTCCGGAGGAGGAATATTTGAAGCAAGAAAAAAAAATCATTTTAAATATAAGCAGTTATAGAGCATATATATATATAGTTTGTAACAAACAAGAGAAAGCAGGAAGAAAAAAATTATCTCCATTTGTAATTCCTTTTTTTCTTCGTTTTAATATTTTAAAGGCATGACTTCCTTTAGAGTATACATTCTAGTATATGCCTACACATGGAAGCACAAAATTGTGCAATTGTGTATCTTTTCTTAACATTTCCGTTAAAAAAATCAGTCTGTTTTTTTTCTCCTATAATAATCTCTCGAGCAGCAACTTGTTTTTTTCTTCTTTTCTTTATTTGTTGTGCCATTTAGTTTACAAAATGTACTACCGACCAAACCACTCAAAAAGCAATTTTTTCTGGAGAGAAAAAGAGGAGCTTAGAGTACCGGAATAAATGCACATTTAAATGCATAATTTTCAACGCGGGATCATTATTCCTTGAGATTTACACATTTTTTTCGTTCAGTAAACACAAAAAATAAGATCAAATGTATAAAAAATGTATAGGTAATGTATAGGCACACACATGGGGGCATACAAAACATGGTGCATACATATAAGGTGGTGGCGGTCTTGGAGAAAAATACGTGTTTTGTTTGTTTGTTGTGTATAATATGCCACATGTCGAAATCGACTAAACTGGAGGAGGCGACGAGGGGGATAATTCTATGTATGTAGATGATACTTCTGCTGTTGCTGCTACTGGAACAACTGTATACTTGCTTGGATGACTAACGACGAAAAAAAATGCAAAAACAATTAGGTCTCATGAGACACATTGTTGCATGAATGGGTACGTAAAAAAAATACGGATACCTATGTTGTATGGAGATCGTGTCAAATAATAAGAAAATAAAAAAGGATTTAAAAAAACTCCTTCTTTTTTTCGTCTACTTGTTTACAAAGTCATCCCAATTCTACTGGCAGTAATAATGCTACTCCACCACCACCACCACCACCGCTGGAGTCACTCAACATGAGAGAAAGAGCAAAAAAGTAAATAAAAACCAAATGGAAGAAAATAAGAGCTTGAGTGAGTGTGTGTATATATAATAATGTAATGTAATGTGAAGAATTACGTAATCGTAATACAAAGAGAGAGAGGGAGAGAAATAAAGGGATTTTTTATTTAGTGAAAGTATCAAGTATAATGTATAGTATAAGTAGGCTTAAAATAAACTTAAGTACAACTTTTTTTGTTTACTTTTTTATGTAAAATAAGTAAGCAAAAAAATGTTGAGGAGGGAATGATAAAGGGGGTCTCTCTCTTGTTTTTTTTATCTGTTTTTCATGGATTTTTGAACATTGAGAGATTTTTTTTCTTTTTAAAAAAAGCAGATAATACATTTGCACTAGAACATGTATGTATTTAAAACAACTCGGGATGTTATCTATTCTGGTATAAATGATATAAAGTAATGTAAAAAAAATGTGGAGAAAAAGGAGGATGTTATGATGATAGCATTACACGGTGTAAGTACATGATACTTGAAAAGCTTCTTAAAGTCCTAAGCTTTTGACAAGTAGTCATATATTTTTTATACCTGTTTTGTAAATATTATTATGTTCAAACGCAGGAAGCTTTCCCATATTCCCCCTCTTTATAAAAAAAATCAAATCAAGCAAGATATTTTATTGTGCATGCATAGGTATATGGTTTCTTTTATGTATAGGTCTATGGTTGGTCTGCGGTGTTTACTGAGCTCTGCACCTACACACAAAAGATTATTTTTTGTAACGCAATTCATATTTGGGTATATATGGAAATCATAATATTAAGCTGAAAGATATTAAGTATGGTTGTATGAAAGATTGTAGAGCCCCGAAGCTGTGAAACCTGTTGTAAGTAATGTAAACATTGTTATGCGAAGATTAAATTGAATCTTGTAAAAGGATGGAATGAGTGGGTGGTAAAAACACGCGTGTAAATTAATTATTAAAAAAATATATCACACTTTAATGTAATGTGGAGTACTTGTTTTATTTAAAAAATGGGAGTGTTATTTTATTATCAAGGTTGCGTTTTATCGTTGTTCACATTAGGATTATTAGAAGATGCCGGTGGTGGTGGAGGAGATGTGTCTTGTTCTTTATTGCTTCCAACGTCAATATTTTCATGCTGCTCTTGTGTTTTTAAAATGTTGTTGGAAGCACCTGCCTGACCGGCTGACTCATTTAACGACGGCGACGTTATCCCTGTATTTACGATTGGAATATCAGTTATTGGTTTTCTAGCCTTTCTGGTGCCATCCTTCTCGTACCGTTCTGGGTAAATGAGGTGCATGAATCTCCCTCCATCTTCATTCATACACATCTCCAATCTCTCTGGAAGTTGATAAATGGCACCCTGCAAGCGATCCAGCACAGCGGTATTCACTTCCCGGGTCAAAATTTCTCGAAAACTTTTCTGAAAACAAAGGTCATATTTGGAGTGCTTAAAATCCAGTTTGACTTTCATATAGTCCCAAAAGAAGTAGTCCATTGGGGTCAAATCTTGTGAGCGTGGTGGCCAAACAAATTTGGTTCCAAGAGAAATGACTCGAAAGTCGAAAACAGACTTGAGAAAGTCCAGAACACGTTCACTGCGGTGCCAAGGGGCACCATCCTGCTGGAACCAGAGCTCTTTCAGATTGTACCCTTTTTGTTCCAGTTCAGGCAAAACAAAAGTTTCAAGCATTTTCAAATAGGACTTCTCTAATGAACCCCACACTCAATTTTATAAAAAGTCACTTGCAAACGTTTTAAATAAGTATTATGGATAGATGGATATTATTGTTTATACGATGGGGCACCTGTCACATGGGAATTGAAAAAGAAGGGCCCAACTGTCCCTCGGGTTGATATGCCGCACCACGCAATCTGAGGCAGCATTTCAGACTCGGCTACCGGCGGTTTGTTTATCAAACTAGGCAGCTTTGGCAAATTAAAGTTACATTCATCCGTCCACAGAATATTGTCCAGTATGTCCGGATCATCTTCCACGAGTAAAAGTACTTTATAGGCGAATATCAACCTTCTTTGACGATCTTGCGGGGATAACACCTCCAACCTGTCCTTTGCTCTTTTCCGGGATGACGACCTGCTATTGTTGTTTGACGATGGACTTTGTCTGGGAGTGTCCGCTTTCGTATCCCTTTGATTTTTTCGCGGCTTTTCAGGATCAAGTGTTGTTTCGTCGTCACCCTTCTTCTTCCTCGACTTGGAACGGCTTTTTCGAGATGAATCTAATGCAGCGTCTTGATCAACCAGTGGTTTATTGTGTAGGGAAGCACAAGCGGGTAAGGGTGGTCCTACTCCACCACCACCGGAGGTAGAGGGATCCTGAAGCGGTTCTGCTACACGATTTAAAGGTATGAGTGTCTCATCTTTAGAATTTGGACCCTGGATCCCTCCATCTGATGAGCTACCGGAACTGGAGGAAGAGACACTTCTTGCTAAGTTGGAGCAAGCAGGCCATTGACATAGAGGAAACTCATGGTCAATAATATGTTTTTTACGATCCATCATCGGCGCAACTAGTGATCTTGATATTGCATGAAACTTCCGAATTTGATTTGTGTCCTTTGTTGTATTCATACAAACTAGGTGATGTGATGCATTTATAGAGGTACGTGCCAATTTGGACAGAAATGAAGTGGACATTTCATTCAAGAAAATTAATGGGCTATATAATAAAAGTTTAGGTGAAAATTGTGACTGATTTTGATGCTTTAATTTGGAGATACATGCGTGAGAGTTGTGTCATTAAAAATATTATGTAAGTTGGAATCAAATGGTTGTGAAATTATTATAATAAAAAACTAATAATAATAATAAAAGGTATTTTGCAATAATTTTCTTTATTTTTACATGCTTAATTTGACAAGTTCAGCAGGTCTCCCATGGAAAATACACACACTCTCTGATTTGATGATGAACATTTGATTTAGCTACAAAATCCGGACTATCGCTCTAAACGCTACATTATCATTATATTGCTACAACATAAAGTTTTCTTTTTAATCCATGTTATTAATTTCAAGTTAAATATATTCACTGCTCAATAGTATGGCATTCATCTCAAATAATATGCCTTACTTCCACCTCTACTCCCCACCTCCAACATTAGTAGCGTCCCTCCACTAATAATCTTTTCAATATCCCCCATCCTCTGCTTGCTTTCACTTTTTGTTCTTGATTGTTTCCAGACCCACCGCTCAATCAGTGTCCCAAAAAATCCTATCAAGATCCCCACACCCAGCATCCCGAACACTCCCCACAAACTTTTTATTTTCAAGGGGCTGTTGACCTCCTCCCCTTTTGCAACTTGGAGCAATTTTCTTACCAGCGTGGAATTCCTTTCTTCCTTCTCAAGTCGCAGTCCTCCGGTATATTCCAGCTCATGTATCACGTCCTTCTCCCACTTATTTGTTATTCCCATTTCATGCAATGAGCTTAGAATCGATTCAAAAGCCGTTGAAAATATGGAATTTTCCTGAAATGCCAACCCACAAAATTGCTGGAGTAAATTTTCCTTTGACTTCAAATAAGGCTTTATTGTCGCATTTAAAGTGAGTCTTTGAGCCACCAAAGCATTTCCCGTTCTCCAAGTGATGCACGCATGCCTTTCCTCGATTAGCGCTGTGCGTAAGCAAGCTACCCAATTACTTGCCACCCCAATGCGCTTCCTCAGCTTGTTGACCATCGGTGACTCTGAGAAGCCGAGCAAGAAAAATTGTTGTTCTATATTTCCCAGCAGCACAAGCGTTACCTTGAAATCCGTATTGTCAGCCAACTCTGAGAAGGAATACGGTATCTCCTTCGTATGTGGAAACATAATAAACGCTCTTAACTTGCTTTTGTACGCTGTGCCTATTACAACACAAGCCGTCAACCAAATTACCAGGTAGCCTCGTACACTTCTTGGAATTCCAGGGGAGGACTGTTCCAGCAGCGGAGACAATGTAACATACATGGCCGTTGTTAAAATAACTTTTATAGAGGTTTCCAATTCAAATTGATACACAGCCACTGCAAAAATTATCCCAAGGATGAAAGCAGTCGCAAAAAGAATGAGCCACACTGTGAAATGAAAAGGTTTAATAAATGCGTACCAATGCACTTGTGCCTTGGCAGGTATAGCCATTACAAAACCCATGCTAAGCTCTGTAATGGAGACAGACCTGTCACCCCGTCGCATTAAATAGTTGTTTGGAATCAGACTTGCAATGTCGTAGCCCGAATCCGGATAGTACACACGGGCATATTTCCCGATCCATGTACCATTCGGTAATTGCATGCCATACCCGAGGACAGCCTCATTCGTCATGGTGTAGGTGAAATTGAAACGGACGGATGAGGAGACAAAGATGTTCATGTATATTCCTCTGAGCTCCGGCTTGGAATTCTTTTCTGGCTTATACGTATAAGAATATGGCGGAGCATTTGCAGTGGTTATTAAAAAATGCCTACCAAAAAGATTGTATCCCATTCGGGGATTCTTAAAAGGGTACACAGGTACACGGGGCAGGCTAATCAAGGTACTATCAGTTGAAGTAGGCCCTTTATAATATTTCAAAGGATCCATCCAAATCCTTACCTTTGGTATTGTAGCAGGATGAGAGTTGAAAGTAACAATTATTTTGTGAAGGATTTGTGGTAAAACTGGGAATTCCCTTAAAATGTAGTCACTAGTTATTTCTTGATGAGGTTTTGAATTATTGTTGACGTTCACGATTAACAATATGAAATCCAACTTTGGATTGACGGTTTGTTTAATATGGGCATTGAGGTTGGAAAATTCAGACGGATTACATGCGTAAATCACTGTTAAAAATGAGTACATTTGGAGCACCCCTTCGGCTAATGTTTTTCTTTTTCGGATGTCAGGTTCCAAATTCGTAAAAAACTTGTGGCTAGAGTTGTACCCTAAAATTGTGGGAAAGTTCTTAAAGGGATCCCGAAATTCTGAAATCCGACAATGGCCAGAGTTCGTTTCCTCTAGATAATTTACAATTCGAATTGTGAATGGGTTGAAGGAATAAATAGATTGAGCGTAGGAAATTATATCTTCAATCAATTGCCTGGCGGAGTTTGTCATTTCAGATTCCCGAAACTTCCACAAATTTTCAGAATTTGAAACCTCTTCTTGATTTGCGGAGCTAAATAATAAGGAGCATGCGAAGATATAAATGTTTATCTTTATTTCCATCCCACTTGATATTTTATGCAAGTAAATTGTGTAAATGTTTAAAAGAGAAATGCCAGCCAAAGTATGCGGTAAAAATACGGGAATATAATTTTGCCTTGTCAAAGTATCTAATAAAAAACGTGGGTTACATACAACAAAATTATTGCGTTTTATGACATCACCTCCTGACCATAGATTATGTAAGAACACGCCTTCCAGTCCTTCAACTTAAGTAGGCGTGTTCTTTCCATCCTACATTTGTATTTTCGGTTTTACAAGACACGACGCGTGGCTCTTGTGACACTTATAGAATGATTACATGGTTTGGAGTTGGGATAAAAGTATAATAATGGTTATTGTATTAAAACGTGTTCTATTGATTCTAATAGGATTGAATAATTCCAATAAAAAGCTGATTGTGATTACGGAAGCGCAAAATAGCTAACGGTTAAACCATGTTATTATTATTATTTTACGATCAATATTGGCATGTGTGTGCGTATGTAAGTTGTATGTAAAACATATACTAGGCCAAACACCGCAAAATAACACTATTTAAATGTTAATTTTATGTGAATATCAAAACTGATTCATTTAAAAGGTTTTTACCTGTTTGGCTGAGTATTTAATTTTGTAAACTAAGTGATGATATTTAATAATTTGGTATAATTTATAGACAAGTAGAAAATGTGCACCATGTAATTGTACTTTGGCTTAGATTGTTTGTACGACGTCTGTGAAAAATAATATGTATTAGACATTTTTAGGATGCATTGTGACAATGATTATAAATTTCGAAAGTTTGACAGCACAAATAATACATACAATACGTGTGCCGATAGTAATAGATAAATTCGTTGCCTTTTGCGTCATCAAAGCAATTGTATTACAAACATGCTAAATGTATATCTGTTATCTCTGATATCGCGTAATATATGTAGATACATAGGCAAGTATGTATATTTTATTTCTTCGCTTTCCTCATGTAAAAATTATAGACGGAACAATAAGAATACCATTAAAAACTAAATGTGTTTATGTGCGCATGTAATAATGCCGAAATAAAAGAGAAATAAAAAGGTATCACTCTTGTTTGTTCTATTCGACTTGGGGGAAACTTGAGACACTTTTTCCCGATTTCCGAGTCATGGAGGATGAGAATGAAAAGTAGACATAAACATGCACAGTGAGTCTTATTCTTATTTTACAACTGACAAATGCATGCGTAACAGCAGTACACGATAAAAAAAACTGGGTGTCTAAGTGGGAGCGTAACAGAAAAACGGATCGGACTGAACTACAAGTTGAAGTACATGTACGTACTACCCAAGTATCTATTTTCTCCCTTTCATCTTATTTTTGTCGGTCTGGAAAAATGGTTACAGATACGCCATCTGACACAAGCAACGCTAAAAAATTTCTCCGTGAAAGAAGTCAGAAGGGGGAAAATGGGGTATACAGGGTGAAAAAAAATCCTGCATCCTGGTATACTTAATATGCATGTGTATTTTTTTGTTTTCTTCACCACGCGGAAAATGAGAGAGAAAAGAACTTCCTTTCCCCGTATCATCCCATCTGTTACTCTATTTCTTTCCTTAAAACCGTTTTTCTTTGTTCATCTACCATCTCAATAGTATATACACCCAGTCACCATCTTGAGGCAAGTTGGGAAATTTTTTTCCCAGAAAGGTTATTTTTTGTTTTCTATTTTTTCTGTCTAGGAACCTCCACACGAAAATTTTTTTTTATAAAAATGCTGGGTGGATACTGGATACATATTCAGCCTAAAAAATTGTAACTAAAATACAACGTAAGCTCTGTGAATGTTTTTGAAAAATATTTGAAACAATATTAATAGCTGTAATAAGGTTTTATTTTTCAGACAATAATATTTAATATTATTTGCTTTAATACACCACATTCACGTTGAATGATTAATTATTAATTACAATGAGTTTACATGCATGTAGTAGTACTATTGTTTTAAATGCTATCTTGCAAGTAATTATATTTTTAGAAATACATACATTAGTGCACCAGTACAATATGCTATCAGCTAAGCATTGAATGATCGCCGTGTTGTATCAAGAAGATGAAGATTTTAATTTACAAAAGAAATAGTGGGTTCTTCTTTCTCCCTTTTATACTACCCTGACACTGCAGATCTGAGACAGTTTAAATGTACATATTTTTATTTATATGTTACTTTTTAAAATTAAGTAAAACTGAATTCTGGACATTTATCATGAATACTGCAAAGGTTTATTTTATTAAAGGAGTTTGGACTGTTTATGAATAATTAATGTTCATCTGATGATTCTTTTTTTTACAAATTTTAGAGAGACATAGTAGCCACAAAGACGTTTGATAATGCTCAAATGCTTCCATCAGAATTTCAAATTTTAAATAACATTATGTTTCTATGTATTTTAATAGCACAGCACGTTATTTGGTTAAAGCGAAGCAAAACTGATTCTCAGGAACTGCATCGTATGAATTACCTACTAACCTAGACTTGAATTAATATAACATATATTATATTAAAACAATGCATACCTAAGGAAATGGAAATGTGCCTGAATTGTTGCCATTTATCAACCCACCTACGTAACTTTTGTATATTATCATAGCTAGTTTTTAGCTTTCATCTTTTTCAGTATGGTCTCCACACACTGAGTCCATCACCTACACCCGCAGCTGCAGCAGCCACTGCAGCGGCCGTGGCTGCGGCTGCAGCCGAGTTATTTCTAACGTTCCCTCCACCTCGATGTGAATGACCACCAAGGTCACCTGCGGCTCCTCCACCAGAACCCATCGCCATTTGTTGTTGTTGATGATGAGAATGCTGCTGCTGCTGCTGCTGTTGTTGAGGATGATTGTGCTGGTGATGTTGTTGCTGTTGTTGATGATGTTGATGCTGCTGTTGCTGATGTTGTTGCTGTTGTTGTTGCTGCTGTTGCTGACCTCCATTGTTTACTCGATGTGAGGATATTCCCTGGACCAACTGATTTCCGGAGGAGTTCCCACCTCCGCCGCCTCCACTCCCTCCCATTGCCGGGTCAAATTCATTAAGATACAACTGTGAATAAAAGAATGAGGCGGCAGCTGCCGCAGGAAAGGTTCCCAAATACGACATGGATCCACCCGACGAGTGTGTCGCGTTATTAAGAGATGCTCCATTGTTGCCCGCACCACCACCGCCGCCGCCACCACCACCACCCAAACCAGAATTGTTTCCTCCAAGTCCAGAATTTGTTGAGGTAGACATGCTACCGCCGCCACCAGTTTGGTTTTGGTGATGTTGTGAAGCCCCACCGCCGCCAGAGAGGTGAGTTGGCATTGTCGCGGTGGATGAGGATGGATTTTGTGTGATTTGGAGCTGGTGTGCGGTCCCGTACTGATCATCTCGGATAAATTCAGAATACGCTGCAGCGGCAGTGAGAGAGGAAGAGGAGGCTGCTACTGCTGCAGCAGATGCTGTCGCTGTGGCAGAAGAGCGTTGGTGTTGATGTGAATGATGGTGGTGGTGGTGAGAGTGATGATGATGATTGCTGGAGAGGCCTCCGGATGTTGTGGAGTTTCCCGCAAGAGCTGTTGTTCCACTGGATGATGTATTACCACCACCCGTACCAGCACCGCCACCACCGTTGTTGTTTCCACCACTTGTTCCACTTGCTGCTGCTACTGCGGCCGCACTCAATAATCGATCAGTGGCAGCACCCAAAGGATCCACGTCGGAGGAGGGACTTACTTGACTCTCTGCTGTTAGCACTGAAGAACATGTAAGGCAACGCACAACTCTTTTGTTATTGCACTACAAAACCTACCTACTACTTCCTAACTATATATATTATCCACAAACCAGGGAACCAATCTTACCTGAAGAATTTGAGGCTGGGGTTGATGCATTATACTCGGTGCCGGTTATCGCATTCATTGTACCCAAGTCTGGAAGGGACAAGCCGCTCGTGGATGTGAAGGAACCCGTTGCACCCTGCAAACCATAATACATTCAAATTTTGTCACATTTGAAGTTACATTCATGTACACACGTAAAATATCATTATTGACAAATCATTGTCATTTATCCTTGTTTTCCGGTACGAAAAATTAAAATTAAGGTTTTAATTCAGTACGACTAATTATCATAGTTAAATCAAAAGCAAAGTCTACCATATGTACTTTCAGTACTTAAAAAAAATCATTTTCATTGAAGGTTTCAATTTTACTTCCCGTCGCATTATTCAACCCGTTTGAAAAATACTTTCTCCATTTCACATGAAAAACGTGCAGACATCCTTCTCTTCTAGCGTACCTTACACCAAAGCAAAACTTTCATGCTTTTCCTCCAACTTGCATACTTTGTCTGTTGTGAATGTGTGTGTGTACTACTTTAAAGCTTTTCCAGTTCTTTTTGCATGTTCTCCTGCACATTCACGTAACTTGGAAGAGAAAGCCCGTAGGAGACCTTTTAATGGAAATTCTGAGTAAATGAGGTTGCGGTTTTCTTATACTTATACCAATGTATGTAGGCCACCAACAACCACCAAACTTATATACCAATATGTCTACCATGTACAAAGTTATGTACAATCTTTCTCTCTCGTCTCTGGTTATATTACATCAGCACTATTATTTTTTTTTGTTTTAAAGGCATTCATGTGAATTCCATGCCATACACGAAGTAGCGACTTTCCGCAGAACTTGTGATGCAGCTTTGTATATACTAATAATATACAAAGTTCATATATATTCATTTTATATCAAATATGTACTACTACTACTACTCCTTCGGCTGATGAAACCAAGTTCTACTTTCCAATTTTCCCTTTGCACTCACTCTCTCTCTCTCTCTCTCTCTCTCTCTCTCTCTTCTACTCTTGTCGTCATCATCATTATCATCATCCTTGCGTTTTGCTCTTTCCAACAGAATAGAAAAGCCGCCAATAATAATACGAGATGCGAGATGAATAAATATTCAAAAGTTAGACACTGGCATTATATAATATGTACCTATATTCATATAAGTAACTGATATACATGATGCATATATATATGTATGTCATGTCAGCATTATGCAACACTCACTTCTCTTCCCGTTGTGAAGAAATACAACTAAAATACTAATATATTGTATGTCTACTTGTAAAATATATATTAACTTGTACATAATAATGTATCCTGTATCCCTATCTTTCTCCTGCACTCTTATCCTCATCAGCTCATCATCACTTCATGCATGTAGAATATTTTATTCAATGTTGTTTAATTTCGTCGTCCACAAGGTTGTGTATCCTATTACCCCATCTGGGGAATTTTGCTATTTTTCTAAGTTGTAGTGAGTCTTTACATTTATATAATTTGTAGCTCAAAAGTATAAAAGTCTCGTAGCATATCATATACAAAATAACGATAGTGAAGCCGATGAGCAAGTTTTTTATGGATCGAACCAACAATGATGTGCGATTTAACATTAATGTAATATGTATTTCGTTCAGAAACTTGGATATTTATTTTTCTTATAAAACCCACTTATACCAATCATAATTAGTGTGCAAGTCTCTAGCTGACTATTCATTAAGTGCATAATATGATATTATTAAAAAATAAAATTGACACAATGGCAATCAAGAAATTTCTCGATAAGGTAAAAAACACACAACACGTGGAAAATTAAATCTAATGTGGCTATCAACTGTACGCTGTAAAATTAATAAAAAATATTATAAACTTGTCCATCATTTTCAGTTTTCCTGGTACCTTCCAAAATTGTAAATGCAATATGTATTCTTATGAAATCTATTATTTCTTCTTCGATTTCAGTCCATTAAAACAAAATGGATTTTTTTATCGAACATTTTTTGCCTTTTACTTTGACAAAAAAAAAACAGTATTTATCGCAAAACAGGGGTTTGTATACATGTTTTGGTACTTGGACAGATTTAAGACAATCTCTACTTAAGTAATAAGCTCCGTTCTCATATTTACGACTGGAAAAGATTAGCTGATAATGGCGATGATGTGTTTATGACTATGTATTTGAGTGTTTTTAGTAAAACAAGATACATTTTTGGTGGTGGTGCATTTTGTGCAATAAGCAATCTTCAAACAGATAAACACATACAAGGACCATAAGCAAGCCAAAAGCCATAACATTTTCTAATCTCTTTCTTACGTATTTATTGCTTTGCATTTTAAGGGTGTAAAGTAAATTATTATTTTGTATGATGCTGTGTGTGGGTCCAAAAGCCCACCACTTTGCAAGAATATAATAATAGTCTCCTCTCCGCCTCTGCTGCTTAAAATACATGTATTATTATTATGCTTGGGTGCCACTGCACCACTATCACCACCATTTATTATTCTGATTCCACACAACAAGCAAGCTCGTGCTCATATTCATTGTCAGCTCATTTTCCACTGTAAATTCAGAAATAAAACCAGAGAAGAAGAAAGCCCAGCAAACGCATGGGGATAAAAACCGGATCTGGTTGTTGGACTTCCTCCTCTTATTCCTTTTCTTATGTCTGCCTCTCTTTCTGGTAGAAAACAAAAAGGGGATGAAAATATGTGTGTTAGCACAGCACAGAAGGAAAATGAAGAAAAGAAAAGAGGAAACGGAGGAGGAGGGAGCCGGAAGCTAAAGCAAAATGCCACAGTCAGCAAGCGTCTCTCTCTCTCCTGCTTGCTTGTGTGACTTATTTATTCACTTTGCTTATTCTTCTACTTATTCTAGTTAGTAAGCGTAAAAGATTGGTAGACAGGAGCGGGAGAAAAAGATATGAGTCCGAAAATTATCTTATTAAAAACCGGTTTTAAAACAAGACGAGCTTTAAGCCAAGCCAGTCTTTTTCCTTCATCCTTTTTCCTCCTCCGGTCACGTCACAAATCCATCCGATTATCATCCCCCCAAACGTCCGCTTTATACATATACGTATCTATACAAATACCACTACTACTACTACCACCACCACCATCTAAGCAAAGCACATTACAAATTTAGAGGCGTAAAGTGGCAATAACTTACACGGACTCATCCTCACAGCTCAGCAATCACATTTAAAGATTTTCTCCTTTCTTTGCACGCTTTGCTTTGTTGACTATATATATACCTCTCAGATATATAGACTCATTTAATATTTCATCATAATGTACACAAGTCTCAATAGACTCTCTCAACTCACAAAGCATCTTTCTCTTTTTCCTTATAAATGTGTGCTCTACTCTCTTTTGCCGGCATCATATTATCATGATGATCATCATCAGTTGCATATATACATATAATAACAAGTAGCAATGTCAACTTTAAACTTCATTTGTCCTTCTTCTCATCATCAACAGCACCCTCCTTGATAGGTATTCAAGTATGCACGGCTACAATGTCACAGTGCTACGTAGAAGTAATATATAATATGTAATGTATGAATACTATGTATATTTAATATGCAATTATACCTACTAACTATGGTTTACTAATACTAAATTACTATGTGCGAGTATTAATAATGGCCGGTAATATCCTCTGGGTATTTTGGATCATAAGTGTGTAGAGGGGATGGATATATATGTTTTGTACAATGAAATATTTTACTATTTTGACCCTTTCATGATTTCCATCAGTGTACTCATTAATACTGCTAGTCTGGCATTCATTCATTCATTCACTCACTCTATTCTTCGTTTCATTTTCATTTGATGGGAGAGTCAATCAATCAACGCTTTCTCATTAAATCCATCTCCCACTTTTCAAGTACGTCTTATGTATCATCTCCTTCATTTTAGTACATTATTGTATGTATTTTTACATTTGCAGTGTATGCATACTTGAAATTTAAAAAAAAATTGAATACCTTTACAAACTACAAACACCCTTTATCAATGGTCGGAATGATATAGATGTACTATGTGAAACACATAGGTAGGCACACACATACATATAAATTTAGCAGCACAATAATTGTTTATACGTATCTATTATGTTTAGTATGTGTACCTATTTTATGCGATCTCATTTTCTGTACTTTGCACTCTCTAAAATCTTGTAAATAATCATTTTATTTACATTCCGTATGCATAATTCATTTATTGCTTTATTTTCAACAGCTGAATGCATGTATTTATTTTGGGTATAAAGTTATTTTATAATGTTGAATGCAGAATGCATCCTAGTACATAATTACCTTCTCTCATGGGAGCAATTCTTTCTATTTTGATTTGATTAGAGAACCTTACACACATATGAATACTATTTACATTTACATTTAGAGAACCTTACTATTTACACATATGAATGAGCGTATGAGTATTTCTCACTCATACAGAGAGAGAGAGAGAAAGAGGAATTAAAATGAAAGAGCAAATTGCAAGTACACAAAACCAAAGTAATTATTACATAGACATCTGGTGCACACACAAAAACAGGAACATGACTGCAGAGCAATTCAATTATAATAGAAGTGTGTGTGTGTGTGTGTGTGTGTGTGTACAAGTATGATGCATACGTGAGTATGTGGTGATGATGGGTGATATATGTATGCTTTTTCATCAACAAAAACATTTCAAAATTTTCACTGCATAATGACGATGCTGATAGCATGATCTCATACGTGTGTAGGGGAAGTTAGTGCACGTGTTATTGGCGAACTAGAGATATGTATAAAAATTCAAATATTAAGTAATGAAATTCCCTTAAATTTTATAAGTTCTGCTATACCAAAAGTTGAAATGGATTTTAGGATTTTTTTTTACAGTAATATTCAAATTCCGAATACATTCATAGGTCGTCATACAAGAATCTCATGATAGTAATTGGACTGCAGTGCAGAAATACGAATATGAGCCTATTACGCAAGTATGTAGACAGAATCTAAATAATGTTGATGAGTTGGCTAGAAGGGTTGATGATTGCACGGTCGGTGTGATGGCAGTGTCGACAGAAAACGAAAGGGGAAATACGTTAGTTCAATTGATGTACATGAAGTTGTGGATGAAATGAATGAATGTATGTATATGCATATGTGCATTTATGTTGGACTAGATGCTGGATGCTACTGTTTCAATAATGATGGCTTTTTGGCTTGCATTGTATTTAACACGCAGTAAAGGAGTATCCAGAGCAACAGCAGCAGCAGATCATGATATATTTACAGATTTAAATGGAAAATCTCTACATTTTCGGCATTCTGACTCGTTGGTTGGTCGAGTAGCTCGGTTTGTTATTGTATGTATGTATATATTTCTATTTATGCTTGGATACTCTTCCTCCACTTTCTCTATCATCGCCATCACCACCATCACCACCACTACCTTGCAGCCACGGTGGTGACTGCATTGGTTTTCCTCCGTTGTTTCATGTGTGGTGTATATTTTACATGTTTATGCATTTCACAGCAATAATTCTGCAGTAATGAATGGTCCTCCTGAAATATCATAATTTATTTCACGCCATTGTTATGATTATGACCCAAAAAGTGACTTATGCCTACAACATCCATTTTGTACTTCCGCAATGCACCTGACTAGACTCGTACTTTGGCACTACTACTACTACTGCTTCTGCTGTCGAGGAGAAGGTATAATAAAAAGTATTAGAAGAATGTATATATTATGTACATGCTGTAATGGAGTATGAAGTATGGGGCATTAAGATACAAAAGGATATTCACTTCGTGTTCGTTCATATACCTATTATGCCACTGATGATGCAATAAGCAGAAGAGGAGCAGAACAAAACCAGAAAGCATTGGTGATGGTGGTGGTGGTATGTGTGTGTGCTTCTGATGATCATGATGATGGTCAGGCCGCACACATACACACACACACACACGAACGGTTATGCTTTTGGTTTTACACGGGAGGTTTTTGGTCGACCTGCGACGAGGTAGATTTTCCTGGTGATAGAGGATAGGAGCATGGGAATGAGAGCCCACAAGAGACAGAGAGAGAGAGAGACAGAGAGGAGGGAGAAAGCATAGTGGTGTTGGTGATGGAAGTAGTGAAAGGACAACTTTGTGTGTATATTTGAAAGTATGTACTACTTATATTTATAAGTACAAAAGAAGGAGAGAAGTGATGAAAACCCATAACTATATATATGCATAGCATATGTTTGTATATGTATGTATAATATACTAATGTACTTACTTGTAAAGTGCAGTTGGGGAAGCCACTTCCCAAATACGTCGAGTACGGCGAGGACGCATAACCCCAATGGTTTGAGGATGAGGTCAACCCGAATGTTTGGCTCATATCTGTGGCGGCGACCATCCATATTATCATCATCAGAGAACCAGTGCCGCGAGACCACCACCGCATCACCCCAAAAGTATCAGTGGATAATATGGAAGGTTGTACATAGGATACATAGATATATGTACATGTCAGCAGTGCGGAAGAGGGTGAAAGGAAGAGAAGAAGAAAAAAAAAACAAATTCATCATTAGAATTACGATCAGCGTAGCAAAGCGAAACCAAAGAACAAAATCAATCCATTCGAAAAAAAAGAGTTTTGCATTGTCAGTGTTTTGTATGCATGTACTTTCACTTAGGTGTATGCATGTCATTTGCTTAGAATATTTAATTAGTAAATACACTATATATCAAATATCAGAAATGGATGAGTTGAGTTTTTTAAATAAATATTTGGATAACCTTTACATATATGTATATGCATTATGCTTAAAAAATATATAACTTTATATAGCTCAATGCAGTGTCGGATGGGTACTTGACGGTCTAGTTTTGGTTACACCATATACCATACCCATCTCCGTCACACTATACATTTCTAATCATGCCGTATCTCTCACAACACAACACATTTTGTTCATGTTGTTTGGGTACTACTACTGTAATTTATTGGTATTGATTAAAAGTGCTTCTGTTTCAAAAAGTTACCACCTAGGCCACCCATCCATCCACATATAAACTTAATACACATGTATATTACGTGTATATGTATTTAAATCATATTAAATATTTACTTTTACTTTATATATATTTGGATAATAGCAAAGGTAATCAACATCACTGGTACTATATATATGTACATATGTATGTGTAAATGAATACCACCACCACCACTACCGCACCACCGTTACCAGTACATCACCGACATCAATACCACCACCATTAGAATAGAGCTATCTAAATATACACATGCACATCATGGAGTAGTAGTAATTCTCATCACACATAAGTATAAAGTAACAATACCACTGGCACCGCTACGACCACTTCTTTTTCCCAATAACAACGCCAGAGAGTCAGTGGAAAATGATGTGACGATGAAGATGATGATCATGTCCTCCAAACTCACAAAATAAACGTGTATGGAAATGAAAATCCATAGAGGAAGTGCGTGTATATAAATAGGATATATGTGTGTGTGTGTGTTTGTGAGTAGTTTCCAAATGAAAATCCTTTTAAAGCCCTTTTCATTTCAACTTGACATCTGTCTGTCTCTAAATGTCTTGGTGCGAGACATTATAGGGATATATACATATTATGTACTTAAATAGAGAAGTTGAGTGGAAGCATATTATGGGGTATTGTGCAACTGAACGTGATTGTGTGAGGGAACGTGCAAATTACATTGAAAATTCAAATTGGATTATAATATTCTCGGGCATTTCACATGCAAAGGAGATGGACTGGTATTGTTACATATAATGTCACGTTGTACTCTGCATTTAAAGTGGACCAAATTTTCATGGAAAGACAGAAAAATATTTATGAATGCCCAAAAAAAAAAATTTGATTTTTATCAAGTCAAAAAAAATTAAATTGATGTGTAAAAAAATGCGGGTTATTTTTCTTGATGCCAGACATAAAAACACAAATACCATTCATGGTGAATAATATAATATGTTTGTACGCATATGCAGTTTTTTTTATGTTGGTTCAATGGTTTTGGTCGGTTTGGTTTTGTTGGCGTCGTTTGTTGGATACTCTCTATATGGTATGCTATATGTATACGGATATATTATGGTATTGCTGGTCGCTTTCATTCTCTTTGGTTTTGGTCTTCACTTTGGTCTCCCTTTTATGTACAATGCGATGGATGGATAGGGTGGTCAGTGGTTTTTGGGGAGTATTGTGTCGGTCAGCATTTTGAACTATTTACATGTGTCTATGGGCGTGTTGTTGTATGGCTAAATGTGATATGTACATACATTGTACATGATATGGAGTAGCATAATATTATATTATGCCCCAATTTAAGGTATAAAAAAATAAACATATGAAGTGGACATCTTTTTTTGTGGCACCAACTCCATGCTTACTTTGACAGTTGGGCATCCGACTCAACGTCATGGCAAAATCCGCACTGCGGTTCAGATGGTCCAGGGCTCCCGTGTAGCCACCCAGGAATGCTCGTTGACCGAAACCAAAATGGAATTGTTGTTGTTGGCCTATGTGTATAAAAATATTATGATTCACAAAAAATAATATAATACAGAATAAAATGATTTTATCTGTACGCATCATGCATATATGTATAGGATATCAGGTTTGATAAGAAAAATAACATTTTTATTTGAATCAAAAAGAAAATGAGATTTTTCTCTCTCAAACAACAGCAGTTTGATATTCATATTATCTTGTGCATACGTGTTTTGGAACGTGGTTCCCGTGGTCCATCCACCGTCACTTTGATTGCTTTTGTGTATGTTGCCACTTGTGGGGGTGAGCTGGCCACTGTGATTGTCAATGTAAAACTTTTCCCTATTTACATATAAAAAAGATCAAATAAGTTTTTTATAAACTTTATTTCTACATACAAAATAATGTTGACATTAAACGTATTTAATTATTAGTGTGCTATATAATGTATTATTGGCTTGCCACGATGCAGAATAGTCAAATAAAATTGTATAAAAAATATTTAATTTGCAAACTAATTTGGAGTTGAAATGGGATGGATTTTTTTCTTGTTGATATGTAATATTATAGTAGAAAGAACCTTGAATGCCACTGGTAGAGTTTTGTTGGATCTCCAATGGACAGGAAGCACAGAACAGACAAGATTTGGACT
>JAHZNC010001682.1:0-18096 GCA_027744095.1 Zhuqinia jingwanae
TATACATGTTTAAAGCACACGCAAGTTGTCTATATCGGGATATAAGTAGATTTAAATGATTCTATTTCCCTGCGTGTCTCCTTTTTCCTGTGATCTTCTTTCCGGAGAATTTATATAATCCTTAAAAGACAATCTAGATCATCATATAAATATTATGTGTGTTATGATCATGATGATGATGATGATTACGACGATGATGTAACGTACACTCAACTTTCAAATCGAAACTACTGTACACAGACAGAGACGTTTTTTTTACATGTTCATACATTCAATATGGAATGTGTTTTTGTACTTTCTCATAATAATTTTATATTAACATAAGACAAGATTCCAGCCAAAAAAAAGCATCAGTGGTAGAGCAGTAGACAAGCAGCTTTAGCAAAGACCCTGAACAGCAGTTTTTGTTCCGTTCCAGCGAAAAAAGAAAGAACCAGCATCAACAACACACACACATCACCAGTAAAGCAACATCGCAAAAAGTGAACCGATCTTCTTTAGCCAAACTTTTTCGGAAGTGCTCGGCTCGTTTTCTTTCTTTATTCTTCTGCAAGTAGAACTACAAACTACGTAGTGGTAGTATTATTAAGCATGCTTCTGCTGCTGTTCCCTGGAGCTGGAAGAAAAAATATTGATGTGGACGATCATGATGATGATTATATTATAATGATTTTGATGTCCTTGTTGGAGGTTGTAGGCAGACAATCTAAAAGAATGTTATAATGGAAAATAAATGTAGCACGTGTTATTATTATGTTGTATTCTGACCGAAACAATGCATATGTATATGTCCGATCAATAAGGAAACAACCGTACAATGTTTATTTTTAGTGCTATATATGCTGACGCTATTCCTTTATATGCCAAATAAATGGGTATACATAATATGTATGTATGTACGTAAGAAGAAGAAGAGCAAATAAACCTGGAAGAAAATTATAGAAACTGGAACAAAGTGAGTAGGATGTGGATGATATTGTTGGGAAAAGGATAAATTGCTCCAAGAGAGTGAGCACAAATCCAGTTTCCTGTTTTTGTAGCAGTTGTGTAATAAACGCGTAAAAGCATGGTTGTTTAATAGCTGGTTGGTTTTTGGGCATGCAAAATTGTAGATATGTGAGCATGGAGGATATATAGGATGTACATATATATATGTAGGTTAGTTGTTGCATATAGAACAATGTTACAACATTTAGGTATTAAACTCCGCAGTTGTAAACGTAAACGTGCGGAATGTTGGAATACTTGAAAGAGAATGGATTGACATGGATATAGCAGGTTACTCACCACTCACCTTCTCATGTTTTCACAGATTTCCTTGTCATGAAAGAGGAGTGTGAACAAGAGAGAGAGAGAGAGAGAGAAAGAGAGATGCTGCGATGTTGTAAATAGACTGCATAATAGTATAACTGAATTAAAGAGTGTATAGGGATTGATGAGTGCCAAGGGTGGTTGCATATTGCAGTATAGGCTTTTTATATAGATGGGCTTATATATGAAATAGTGAGAACCTTTTGACATTTTGGGAAGCATGCTGTTACTCTATACACCTAATCTATTGAGCGATATGCCGTCACGTAACGTATATATAACTAAGTCATGTTTTTACTGTTTGCTTTACCTTTCCAGGAAATGAAAATAAATTGGAGGAGAAAATGGAGAGGAGATTAGTATAGAAGCAAAGAGGAAGAAAGGAGGTCGCTGTTATTATTATTATTACATCATTGTCGTATAATAATCATAAATGCAAAAAAAAAACACTTTCTGTGGCAGATGCTTTGATGATTTTTGGCTCATATTTTACGCTACAAATTGCATTAGATATACATATATATTATATACATCATAATATTTATGGGCTTAATCCAGATTTTTCTAAATATTAAGTGCTAATATAAGCATATTGTGTTATGTTGGGTATTGGCACATACAAATTTTTTAAGCAACATGAAACAAATTGGATGAGATGAGATGAAAATGGGGAAATGAAATTGATTACATTTGTAGGCTGCTACTGAGAGAAAAGCTAATTTTGCTTTCATGACTTTTGACTTTCACTTTGCACCAACCCGCTTTTGTAGCATGCATCATGATAATGGATAAAAAATGTGGGCGTAAAAGATTGACTTTTGTGAGTGGGCGATGAGATAACAGCTTTTGAGAAACTTGCTGATTTTCTTTAGAGTTTTGTTTAGAGCCTCTACTGTTATTTTTGCCTTGTAAAGAACTTTAAAAATGATCTTATTTTCCATTTATCTGATTATTGTACTCACAGGTCATCTCCTTGATTAAACTCAGATTGAGAGTCCGTCACAATGGTTGACAAAGAGAAGGAAATTATCCAGTGGGACAACTGGCTGCTGGAAGCAGTCCGGAAGATCCGCACACAGAAGCAGCGCCCTGGACTGGACCGGATCTACAACGCAGTTCGCCTCCTTGCGGAAAAGCATGAACTGGCAGAACACACGCAAAAGTCTCCGATCGCACCAATCTACCACGTACAATTCAATCAAATAAAAATCGAGCAGGTGCAACGGCACTTGGATAGGGCGGTTAAAAAGGGACTTTTGCTCAAGATTTACAGCAAAGGTCAAGCGACTTACAAAGCCGTGGACAAGTCTGAACGAACTTTGAACCTTGCCAAAGAACAAGCAGGTGGTGATAATGGGAACGGTGAGTTGTCCAAGTGTATATTGAGAGTGATTCGTGAACTGAGTGAATGTGATGCTCCAGTACCGACGAGCTCTTCCGTGACAGTTTCCTCGTTGAGCAAGCCGCCCAAGTTGGGCTACACTTTTGACACGATCGAAGAGTACATTCGGCACTCACACGTGATCATTTATCCGGATGACAGCCAACCTGACTTTCTCCCCAATTTGGTGAAGCAAGCTATAACTAAAGAGTGCAGTCGGGGAAAACTTGAATTGGTTAGCGGAGAGCTCTATCGTTTACCTCCAGAAAAACAGGGAGCATCTTCTTCCTCCTCTTCCACTGCTGGATCCCAAGGGACTCCATCCTCCGGAGGGTCAAAAACAAAAACGTCAACAACAAATCCGACAGCATCTTCTTCCATTTCGTCGTCTTCTAATAGTAATTCAAGTTGGAGTTCTACCACAAGTTCTTCTGTTGCAGCTCCAACAACTTTTTCGGGCATTGCATCCTCTGTCAGTAAAGTGAAAAGTGCAACGGCAATGTCATCATCATCATCTTCTTCTTCTGGTGCATCTCCTGGGACGTCACTTATCAAAAAGGACAGCAGTGCTGGTGGCTCAGGTAAAATAAAAGGAGCTGGGAAAGAGGGCTCTCCCTCTGTCGGCACTCCGTCATCTCCTCCCAGAGGAAATTTATCAGGGGATTTGTTAACAGAAGCTGAGGAAATTGCCCTTGTGACTGAGCAGACTGCTCGAGCTGTCAAATTGGTGTTGAAGGATAGAAGACCGGGTGAAAAGCCAGCTCAGAAAAAATCTTCCCCACCACCACCTGAAATTCTAGCAGTAAAGACGCAACCACCTCCACTACCGCCACCAGATTCGTCTGCACAATCCGCACAAAAATCGAGTGAACAAACGGTGCCAGAAAAGAAGCAAGTGACTGGGAGTGCTAGCAATAGCTCTGCTGGGAGTAGTGATGAAGACTCAACTGGTAGTAGAAATGGAGCTTCTCTGAGTGCTAAAGACGAAGGCGCTGGAAACAATGGAAGTGGAGCATCTTCGTCTGGTCAAACCTCGAAAAATGGGAATAAGGGAAGTGCGGTAATTAAATTGATGGTGCCATCGTTTCCTGGACGTAAGCTGCTAATCCTTGTGGGACCAGCAGTGGTAGCGGTAATAAGTCGCCACCTCAGGGGAAAGGGTTAACGGTGGCAACAACACCAACAGCATCTCAATCACAATCGGACAAAAATTCAAAGACTGCTTCCAGTAATCCTACTTTGGTAATGGTGGGCCAATCTAATAATAATAATTCTCTAGTAGTAGTGGTGGAAGCGGCGGCGGCATCAGCAACAACAACCACTTCGACGCCTGCCACCACTTCAGCCTCGTCGGTGTCCACATCAACCAAGGCAGTATCAAGCTCTGCTGGTGGTAGTGCGGGAGCAATGAGCATAAGCAGTATTGCGTCTGCCATCATGAGCCAGGTAAGCTTAATAAAACCGGAATATAAATTCCCTTTATTCCTAGCATACTTTTTTCAAATCCGTTATTTTTAATTCATGCAACATAAACACCATATTTAAAAGATATCTTCAGTTGTTGTACATGATCTTTAATTGGGTCTCGAATAATTATTCGCATTTGTCATAAATACGAACGTCCAAAAAAGCCATAAAACTTTGGTTGATGTGAGAATTGGAATCATCAAATTGTAGTTTTCAAGTAAAAATGTATAGCTTGATCTGTCACCTCCATTAACCAAGGAATTTACTTTAAAATAATTGAAAATCATGAAACGCAACCTAGTCTTGATAAATAATTGTTTGATTGGATTGTAAAATTTGTAATGGCATATGTATCATACTTTTTTGACACGTTTTCTGCGTGGTAATCACGTTTTAAAATGAGTCCAATTGGATTTTAATCATTTACAAATTTTATTGATACATTCGATATGACTTACATTCCATATTGATTTTAAAATCATTGATTTTCATGCAGTCGATTATTTGTACTTCAATTTGATAAAATCATATATTCGTAAGCATTTGTTAGTTTTGTTGGATGCATTTTTTAAACATTTTAATGAACTCCATTTTCAATTTCAAGTGTCTTGACATGTCTCTTTGTTGACAACTATTTAATAATACACGGATATGTACATACAATGAAAACAAGTAAGTTTTTTTCTCTTTTCTCTTCTCTGCACTTCCACCACTCTGTATTTTTTTGTTGACACTGACATGTATCAACTTGAATCTGTCATCAATGAACATAGAGTGTCAACAGGATTTCCCACTGTGCATTCTCTATTGTTAACATACAAGAATATCTCAAGTGAAACCTTTTTTTCTCTGTCCTGAAAGTTGTTTCCTTCCTTGTCGTCACTTGTACTTATTTGGTTGGAATTTCAGATTGAATTTCGATTGGGATTTACGTTTCAGGGACAAGTATATATATTTTTTAGAGATTTAAAAGCAGAGAGTCGCCATGAATGAAAGCAATTTCTTTTTCTCTCTCAATACATATAATATGTCTATGTGTGTGTCTGTGATTTATTTTGTTGGATATACATATCTGTACGTAAGTGGTCAACGTGTAAATAAACTGGAAATCGGGTAGGTAAACAATAATACATGCGTGTATTATTCACATAATATACTCACCATATACATATATCCCAATACAATAAAGAAAGTGCGTATTGTTGCTGGTGCAGTGTGTGTGTGTGTGTGGTGTCGAGCTGCAGATTGGATTGAATTTCCCTTTTGTTATATATTTTTTTGCTGTCTCAATATTTACTCTACACCTCATCTTCTCACACCCGTTGCCTTTGTTGAATTTATGGAATATTATTATTATTATGGTTGTTGGAGAAGTAATGAAATATGAGCCATGACATGACATATCGTCACACTGAACTCTGCTCTACAAAGTATGCATCTGGCTGACACTTGTACTATAAAACGTAAGCTTGTGTGCGTATACATGGTTGAAATGAAGCGATAAAAAAATTATGGTTGGATGGTAGAGTGGCATGGCATGGCATGCCATGCCGCACTTGCGCTCCCACTTCACTTCTGAATGCAACTCAACTGAAACAAATATTTTAAGTATTTTTTTTTGTTTTACCAGTGCGATTACATCACACACACACACAGAGAGACAAGCTTGAGAGATGAAACCCTCTGTTGCTCTTCTGCTGCTCTAGTTTGAGCTGCGTTTCGAAAAAAAGTGGATAAAAAAATATCAATAAAAAACGTGTCGAGTCGGAGGAGGAATAAAGACAAAAGGCACGTACTACAAACGTAATAAATACAAAATGAAGTGATGAGCAAAAAAGGGTATTTTTATTGTCGTTGTATTTGTTTGTAATGTGCATGTGCACCAAGGGCATGAGAAACTGTAAAAAAAATAGGAGAGATGGATTGAATAACAGGGAAGCAAACAAATACAAATAGTATAATAGATAACGGGAAAAATAATCTACGTAATCTCATTTTATTATTAAATAGAGACAGATTTAATCAAATATCTCTCTCTCTCTTTGTTTTCTAATATGTATGATTTGATTAGATCAGCAGACGATTGTGTTTCTTTCCAGTAATTCTAATAATGGTGGTGGTGCAGTGACTGCATTCTCCTCTCCTGGATCTCGTTTCATCTCTCTTTATTATTTTTTTGTTTACTTACATACATTTATGTACTATTTACTTTCTTACTACTTTCCCTAAAAAGATTACCACAAAATTACAAGAGCAATGCAACGGAGAAAAAAAAGCAAACGAGGCAAAAAAAAGTCTTTCAAAAGAAAAAAATGTAGGATTTTTTTTCTATTTCTTTTGTTTATTTCCCAGTGATTTGTTGTGTTACATTGGTTCTTGTTGAGGAGAAGAAGAAGAAAAAAATAAGTTATTATTACGATTTCTCCTCTCTTATTTTTTCCCCGAGGAGATTGGGAGCGCTTACGGGTGCTGGTATTTATTGCAATAAAAGAAACTTATTGAATTAGATCCTGCATCGTGTTATTATTATTAGTTAGTATAACGCTTTATTGCTGGGTGTGCGTTCTTGTGAAATTGGAAAAATTGGTGGTGGTGGTGGTTGGGAGAGCTACGTAGAGAAAAAAATAGTATTCTTTTGTTTATTGGGGCGGCGGTGATGGTGCGTGCCGTCGTGCGTGGGTGCAGGATGCCGTATAGTTGGTAGCTGTTACTGGAAATTGGAAATTCTTGCTTACTCAAAGAAAAAATAGGGAAATGAATATGAGCAGTATGATGATGCATGAGAGATTAAATAGATGTGGAAAATGAATGATGATTAATGTAGAGAATGAATGATGATGACTGGCACATGGGTGCTAAGAGTGCATGGTTGATGGTGTGTGGTGTGTGTGTGTGGAATTCATAATAATGGCATGGGTTGGATTTTCATGTGAGTAAAATTTATTTATATGGCTTAATATTACACACGTGGCTTAGTAATCATTAGTGAATGTCAGGTTTCAATTAATAATTTTTAATTTATCATTTTTTGTTGATTTTTTTCTTGTAATCTATGCCTTTTGTAATTATTGCTTATATTATTATAATATTTATTAGTGGAGGGGAAAAAATCAGGCTACTACTTCTGCTTCTGTGGCGGAAGCTTCTAAACCAGGCCTTTGCGACATTTGCGGGGCTAAAGCAACTGAACAGATTGTTCGGAACTCGGACTTTATAAACGTGGTTCAAATGTATTTTAATGTAATGGGGCTGGACGTAAAACCAAAAGTGTGCTCAAACACTGACCTTTGCGAAGACTGTTTTAAGAAACTGGTTGAGCTCAATCAAACTCACGACATGCTCATATTCATGGAAAATTATGCCACTTCCATTCGGGTTAAGCTTTTACAACAAACTTTGGACATGACTGCGGAAAAGGGAAGTAGTCAGTTTGGAGCTTTGGGTTGGATTAACCGAGAGATTGAAAATAGTATGACATTAATTTCTAATGTTTGACTCAATTTTGAACCGTATATATATTTTTTTCTAACTAACAATTACCTGTTTTCTTTTTTACTTATCGTTTTTGATTTATAGTTCACGCCAAAAATAGAGACCATTTAGTCACGGAGGAGGAAAATGCCAAACTTGTCCTGCGTGGATATGAGTTCAGCATTACTCAATCTGATCGAAAATGATTGCATGTTTTTTATTTTGTTTTTTTGGTACTTACAACTTATTTTTCTGATAGATGGAAATATTCAAATGTATATAATTTAAATATTCATATATTTGTTTTGTAACGACATTTTATTCTATATGAAATTTTTTATCGTGCGATTAGTCATGACGCAAACAAAGTTTATTTTATAATAAAATTGTAATGCTAATAGAAACTTTTTTTATGACATACCAAACGAAAGCGTGAAAAGACATTGTTATCCAAACATATTTCAAACAACATTACTTTTTTTTACACATTTTAAAACTTTTTTTTCACCAAAAAATTTTGATTGACATTGACAGTAATCACTACAATTACGTCTATAGGATATAATTTATAGTAGGACATGTAAATATGATTCATGATTTTTTTATTGTCGCCCTAAATCCAAATGCCCGCCAGCATCATCATAATCACCAACACCACACCAGTTCTCTTCTATTCTGATCCCTGCGGTAGCCAGTTCAAGTGAACAACACTTGACTATACCCATTTCAACTCGTCATCCTGCTCATATTACTGTACTGCATCGTGACACATCTAAAAAAAATTGCTTGTTAAAAGATGAAAACGAAAATGACATCATTATCCTGTCATGTCAGCAGCTCTCCCTTTCTCTTTTATTTATTTTATATATTTTTCTAGAAAAAAAGTCCATCACCACCATCCATTATTATTTATTATTATACTCTCCTCTCCAGAGCACATATATATATGCTACGATAGCATCATATTTACGTACTATTTTTCCATTTTTTTGTTTACTTCACACCACGCCACATTTACAACAGCAAGGGGCCATATTGCCACTGTGTTCTCTCTTGTGTAACAACAAAGGTCAACAATGAAACTGTGAATTGAATATGTTCCAATCTTCCGTCTTCTTTTTTTATATTTAAACACGTCTGTTAAATAGACTGATGCCAGGATGCAATTGTATCGAAATAATATGTTCATCATATATAATGACAGACAGGCAGAAGCATCAAGAAGATTAACAATAGACCGACATCCATTCCGGAGGAATAGTCTTTTTTTGTATCTCTAATGGTAAGCTGCTCCTGCTCTTAGTGCTCTTATCACCACAGGATTTTGTTACATGACGCTACTTTTTTTTTTATAGAACATGCCTACATAGGTATTCAATATAATATGATTACAGACTCAAAGTCAAAACTGATATTGGGTCATTCATTCATTCTTTTACTATTTTGTTCACAGTATACATAAATATACATGATTATATCATGAGAGATAAAAAAGAGCGGCAAGTGTAATAATGATGGCGGTATACAATAATACATGCATTCATATGCATACGCATTTCAAGATGGTGGGTCTCCGTATCCTCCATAATTGTAATTCCTTTTGTTGCTGAAATTAAATCCATAATCAGCCAGACATGGGGTTCCAGACTGCACAATGAGATGATGCTAACATACTATGTGTGTACATATAAAAGTTGTACCACCAATATAGTGATCACCATCATCATATAATAACCATTCCTCATGGAAATGATGATAAAGTAAGAACCGCATCACCTCATCATCACTACTACTAGCAAAGTAGTCTTGGATGATGATGATGATGGTAAAACTTGCTCCTGTCCTGATTCAACAAAAATGTACATCAAGATTTTGATGGTGCAGTGGTGATGGGGCCAGACTTTAAAAAAATATGTATACTTGTTTTTTTGCTGGAGGAAAAGTATGCAAGCATTTAACGAATTAAGATTACACACTCACACAAGTCCACATTTTTATTGTTTCGTTTGAATGCTAAATAAGGACTTGTCTTTCATCAAGCTTGACGCTTTTTGCTGGAGCTGTGTGTTGTAGAGGTGTGTGATGTGTGGTGCTAGGATTTTGGGTTTTGATAGCATGCACTTGGTATGTGGTTGCCTGAGGGGTTCCGGCCAGCTAACTCAAATGAAATGTGCATACATACATAATAATATAACGCGTACAATTTTACTTCAGATTTATTGCTACATAAAGATTACATCATGTTTCTCTAATGTGCATATACCGTATATTCTCATATTAAAAAGCATGTGCACAGTGTACATTGTATGCAAGGTTTATAGCATAAAATCGGAACCAACCTTTGAACAAAACCACTTATTCAACAAGTTATATATATGACGCATGGGCTCTACTTCAAAAAAATGTTTTGGAGTAACCACCAGAGTTCTATATATTGAAAAATTACGATAAGTTGTGCACATTGAATGTAGGTAGAAGGAGCTGTAAATATAAAATATCGTCAAAACGGTACGATAGGGTGCTATATTTTGTGACGTGGAAACTTGGGGATAATGCAAATTCGGAAAATTCAAAGAAAATTAATCTTCTAATATAATGTAGTATTTCAATTAGTTTGAAAAAATTAACGGCGTCCATATACAGCGTACATTTATTTCTTCACCTCACTCATAAATTTTGCATGACCATGATACTTATTGTTATTATTACGGAACTTAATCTGGATAACTTCATCTTTCAACTTTCATCTCGCCAATCGAAAAGAAAGTAAAGGTGCATGCACTACTTACTACTCCCTAACTAATGCTAATTGGTATCTATGTACTTTAGTCTCAACAAACGGTCATAAATAATATACTATGTATTTTCATAGTGCCTATATATTTTATCTATAATTTTTTCGGGTAGAAAGATAATGTCATTTTCTGCTGAGTCATCATAAGAATATTAACATGAATTTAATACGTTACATCACAAATCATATACATTTATATACATACATTATATACGTGCATAAATGCACGTCATCATTCATTTGACAAGAAATAAATTTTCCAAGTCATCATTCTATAATCATCACATCGTCAACTTCAGACAACACAATAATCATTTATCCACATTTTATCCGGATGATACATACATAAAGTGTTTGGGAGAGAAGATGAGTAAGATTTGAAAAAAATAAGATGAGTGTCCAAATTGAAAGGAATCATTCTTTGTTCGTATTATTATTATTATCATCATCATAGAATTTGTACTTCATTCTACTGTATACATTTAATATCAAACACACACGCACCAGCGTTTAAGACTGATTTTACGCCTCTCTTACTCTTTCTCTTCATTTATTCTCCTCTTTCCCATATTATGCTTCAACATCATTCTATAATCATCACATCGTCAACTTCAGAAAACACAATAATCATTTATCCACATTTTATCCGGATGATACATACATAAAGTGTTTGGGAGAGAAGATGAGTAAGATTTGAAGAAAAATAAGATGAGTGTCCATATTCAAAGGAATCATTCTTTGTTCGTATTATTATTATTATCATCATCATAGAATTTGTACTTTATTCTACTGTATACATTTAATATCAAACACACACGCACCAGCGTTTAAGACTGATTTTACGCCTCTCTTACTCTTTCTCTTCATTTATTCTCCTCTTTCCCATATTATGCTTCACGTATCGTGATCTCAAGCACAAAGTATATTGCTCCCTAATTTCTGCTGAAACATGATTCACCCAACTCACAAAAACGCCACGCAGGCTACCAAAGTATTTACAACAACATTTATTATTATTATTAGTACTGTCCACAAGCACCACTCCTGTCTTTTTTGCCTGTAACAATAGAGTACAGTCCACTGCTAAAAAAAGTTGGGAGTTTTTATGTATATCTCCCCATGCCGAAATATATGAGTAAAAAATGAAAAAAAAAATGGTTGCGGACAACGTCCTCTAGCATAATAATATATTTTATCGGTATACCTTTTTTTAGTACTTTCACAATTTATACTGAATTTTTATTGAAAAGTAATTTGGCAAAAAAAGCAACAAAACCAGATGGATATTGTCAACAAAACAGGATTTAGTGCCAAAGTTCATAATTAATTAACAATAACATCTCTATGAAAAGTAATATTGTGTGGGCGGAGGATTTATTGTGGAAGAGGAGGAGAAATACGTTTTGTATACAAAAAATATAAAGAATGGTTTTTGTGTTGTCAAATGTAAACATAATTATGAAAATGGGATATAACGAGTTGAGAAAAAAACTGGCATGAAAATTATCGTGTCCGCCCACTTGATCCGTTTTTGTCACCTGTTACGCTGCTGCTGCTGCTAGCTGCTGCTATTGACTATGCACATGTATGTACTTTGTACTTATATACCTGTTATTTTTTTTCTGTGCCACCGCTGCACATCAAACTGCAGAGTACAAACATTGTACCTAGTATCTAGCCAGTATTTTCCAGCAGCAGCAGCAGCAGCATAGATAATAATAATGTCATCATCATTTTTGTATAAACAAAAGATTCTTTCTTCAGCTATTATTATGATTATTACCCAGCAGACAGGATGTGATTACGCCGCCATCATGCTAATAATAAGCATTTTATTCACAGACAACAAGTGGGAGACAAAAACNTGTGATTACGCCGCCATCATGCTAATAATAAGCATTTTATTCACAGACAACAAGTGGGAGACAAAAACCTGCCTAATTTTCTCTTGTGTATGAAAAAAAAGAGAGAAAAAATGGGAGTGGTCTTGTTATTGTAAATCTAGTCATATGAGTTTAAAAAAATAATAATAATACATGCGCTGCGCAATATTTGACGAGAATATACCAATTACTTATTATATAAAAATATTGTTGAATTTTACATTTTTTTCATACGATTCTAGTGAAAAAAGGGGAAAGGAGCGCTTACAAAAAATGTATACATTTTATATCAACCGGAATGACTTCAGCATTTTTTACTTGGTTCACACTCACAACCCAAAAAAAAAAGAATATAAAGACAGGGAAAATGTAACCAGAATATTTTATGCTTATTCATCATCGTCATCATCTCTCATCATCAGTTATCACACAAAAATATTATTTTCTGTCCCTCTGGAACAAATGTTGGGATAGTGGATACCATCAAAAAAACAAAACATGTTCACAAAAAACGAGAAACAGTTTAATTAGCAATTACACAACAACAAACATTTCTGTTTTGTTGCGTGAAGAGCAGTAGTTTCATTTACCTACATAAAAAAATTCCTCTCCCTCTCTCGGCACTGGTTTATCCGCACAAAAAAACTAGAAAGCATTTTAAAACATGCCTTTTCATATGCTTTGCTATTCACCAAAAGCCACTGAATAAACTATGTAATGTGTGGCTATAAACATTTTTTAAAGAATATGAGTTATGAAATGTGGATTGTGAGGTAAGTAGAGAAAGAGGGGATGGATAGATGATACATAGATGGAGTATGAATGAAGTAAATTTTAAAAAATGATATGGACAAAAAGTTGGCAAGTAGAAGCACGCCTTACTCATGAGACGCGAGAGAGAGATAAAATAACACAAAAGCCACAATTCATATTTCGACTACAGAATGACGAGATTTAAAAAGAGAGAGAGAGAGAAAAAAAGTAAACGTGGTGGATGATGTTGTTGTGTAAACAAGAAGTAATAAAAATCTTTTATTGCCACCACACCATCCCCAGGAACAAGTAAAGTGGGATTTTTAAGATGATACATAGATGGAGTATGAATGAAGTAAATTTTAAAAAATGATATGGACAAAAAGTTGGCAAGTAGAAGCACGCCTTACTCACGAGACGCGAGAGAGAGATAAAATAACACAAAAGCCACAATTCATATTTTGACTAAAGAATGACGAGATTTAAAAAGAGAGAGAGAGAGAGAAAAAGTAAACTTGGTGGATGATGTTGTTGTGTAAACAAGAAGTAATAAAAATCTTTTATTGCCACCACACCATCCCCAGGAACAAGTAAAGTGGGATTTTTATCTGTGCATTTATTATTGTGTGCATAGCTTATAGAGTAGAGTGAGTATTACAACAAAAGTGTAATCATTAATTCCATCACCTTTCTCTATTATGTATGTATATATATATTTTTTAGATGCTGAGCTTCTAATAAGCTTATACAATGTAACAACAACAAGAGATACAAAATAATAATAATAATAATAACAAATACCATGCCAGTTGATTTGGAAGTCATCACAGCTTGCAAAGGTCTGCTGCGTCGTCATCTTGAGATACTGCGAGTTGTGAGTACAGTGATTAATTTGATTATGAGGTCTGCGTGTGCTTTTACACAATGGTGGCTTGAAAAATTATTTTGTTCTCAGTGAGTTTTTTTTTAAAGAAGCTTTTAAAAACCTGGAGATATATAAAAGGTTTAAAATAGTAAACACAAACATTTTTAAAATCTCATTAGTATGCTGTGAAGCATATGTATAAAAGGAATGATGATGATATGGAATATCATAAAGATTTTCTTTATTATAGTGGAATTTTATCAACAGCTTTTTTAGTGAATTATGATCATCATCAAGACCAATGGGTCAGAGGTATTTTTTCTTCAAGTGGTGTGTTAGTACAGGTTAATAGAGAAAAAACTACCTATTTGTTTTGTCAATACGTTTAAATCATAATGTTGGTACATAAATATTTTAAATTATCAACAAAGTCAAATGTCCAAGTCAGTATGTTTGCACATTTTTAAATGATTTTGACGCCATCACAATAAATTTCTGCACTACTATTTCTGCATTCACAATTAAATTGGTTACCCTCAAGATTGGTTCTTGCTTCCAAAATATGTACGAAAGAGAAGCGTAATGGTTTAACAAATAATATTGATTATTAATTAATCATTATTAATCATTAATTTAAAGTAATTAATCCGCTCACATTCTCAGTTTTGTTTTAAAATTGAGAGTACATACATATAAAGCAAACGGATGGTGGATTTAAATTACACAAATTTTGACAGCAGCTTCCTATCTGACAACATATTAAAGTGAATAAAGGAGGAGTAATAAAAAACCTTGCCAGTTTTCACACCATAATGCAGATGTGATATTATTATTATTATTATTATGAAATCCATGAATTCAAGTCAATGCTCATAATATCTCCATGTTACATCTGTACATCATCTCTTCTTGTACCTACTTACATGATAGGTACATATTGCCAGCCTCTTTGAGAGAGACAGAGAGCTACCACTTTTTTGGTGTTACCACCTTTCAAATAAAATGATTACATCTGTTGCGTTCCTGCCTCTTCTCCTGTCGAGGAACTTGATAATAGGCCATTTCCATATCATTATTCCTCCGTTGGCAAATGCCCCTCACTAATAATAATAATACGTACAGACAGACAATATGACATGAGATAAAGTTCAAATATGGTAGCAAAAATGCAACAGACAACAGCCAGCCCCGGTGCACCCAAAAAATCAACATGCGTGCCAGTGCCAAGTGCCAACAACATGGCAGATTGTGTTGCTAAATGTCAATGCTCATCGTGAGGTAATTTGATTTGTAGCTTTTTACGTATGTGCATATTATTATACATTCAAGAAGTACATATAAATAATGAAAACAGCAAATACTACTATAAAATAATTACAATAATTTTGATACTGACAATGACTACAATTATTATTATAAAGGATGTGAATTTTTGAATTGAGAGAAGAGGAATAAACATGTGAGATGAATTGTACTGATAACAATATTGTTTTGTATGATGAATCATATATGAAATGTTTGTACATATCAAAAATGTCTTTTTTTACTTTTCTGTTATGTTGCTGGAGAAAAGGCAAAGAAAAAAAGAGGAAACTCTTTTTCCTTCTTTTTATTTCTTTTTAAATGTTAAACAGATATAAAAATGAGATAATGCCCGATGAGGATGATCATGATGATGATTGAAATTGTGTGAATGTGAGCATTTCACGTTTCGCATAGTATATAATATTTGAAACAAACATATAATTAATTCAAAAGAAATTCAAAAGAGTTTAGCAGGAGCAAGAGCAGCATAGGCTCAACTCCGGTTTCGGTCTTGAGTTAATAGCATTCCATCCATGACTTGACTTGTTTTGTTGCGTCTTGAAAAAATTACAAAATACACAGTCTGAAGAGTATCTGTGCTACTACTACAACTACATGATAATATATTATTATATTATGTAATATATTTTTACACACATACCTAGACACACACTTGAGGCAATATAAAATAATATAAAAATGCCTGCGCACACAGTTTCAAAGTGAAGAAATGTATTTTTTTTTGGCTGACGAGTGAACAACAAATTTGGAATTTCCATACAAATAAATATAAAAAACGCAACTAATGTACATTAACACAATCTAATTTGATAAAATCTTATTATTATTTTTTCCTTTCATGAGTTATGGCTGTGGCATGGCCTATTACACAGTGTGTAAGCCGAGAATAGGCATATTACAATCAACATTTTATATACTTCTATTATTATTATTGTTTATTTCTTGCTTCTTGAAAAACTCAGGACAATGGAGAGAAAAAAAAGGGTTGAGCAGATGGGAAATGGCACGTAAAAAGTGGTTTTTTTAGGGATGCCGCCAGCAGGCATAATTAGACTGATTTTTATAAACAATTACCAGCCTGACTAAATACAATGCTAATATGTTTTGTTTTTCTCGGATGCATCATCATATGTGAAAAATGAGCATTACAAAATAATTAACCTTGCCTAACTTAATTTAAGTAGTATTGCTTTTGGGCGTAGTTGCATCCAATATTTTACTACACACAGGATACCTACGTACATTAATGTTTGCAGCTACTATAAAGTACCTCTACATTACACACGCATACATTTTTTCCACAAATTATAACATTTTCCCGTTTTCTAGTTGACAAAAAAAACTGCAAAACTTCAGGTCTATTTTTTAAACTTTATTTCTTATGCACATGCCATGCATACTTTTGAGATATCAACAACTTACGTTGCAAAATTTAATTACAAAAGTAAACTTTTGCTTGAAGGTAACATTTACGTTATGAACTTTTACCAACTTTTATTATGACCCTGTGTGTGTAAGTGTAACTAACTTGGCTGGATAATAGAGATGAAGAACAAGAAGAAAATACTACTGGGCTTATTAACATGCTATATTATGTCGTGGTACAATAACATGCAGTCTAGATTTGAGATTGTAAAAATAGCTCTAGAGTGTAGTAGTAACTAGATATTGTATAATGCATACATACAGAGAGAAAAGTCATAAAAGGATGACACTGCTTGCAAGTGGAACGACAAGAAGAAGCCATTAAAAACACGCATAATTTTATCTCATCTCTTATTAAATATTACGCATTTTAATATTCCTCCTTTTCTTCTCATCTCCCAACCTCCTCCAAAATCTAAAGTACTTCCTGAATTTCTCACTTGACTCTTTTCTTGTAAACTTGCAACCATGACTTGAACCAAACTAAAATAATATTACGAAAAAAATATTTTAAAGTGCAGTAGCTAGAGAGAAGTATACATACATATATATAAACTACCACGTCAACTAAACCACACCGCATGTGACTGCCAACCACTTTTCTTCCCTTTCCATTACACTGAAACAAAAGAAAAGTCACAGGGAATTTATATATAAAATAATAAGAACATACAGAGCCAAGAAAAGATAGTCAAAAGAGAGTAGAGGGAAATGAGAAGAGAGAGAGAGAGAGAGGAAAAGGCAAAAGTTAAACTGGAGGCAGCAGCCTGTGAGTTGCTTTTGTATTTTGTTTCCCTCTGTGCATTCTCTCTCTCTCTCTCTTTCTCTTTTTTACTCTCAAAAGTAATAATAAAAAGGAACCACTACCATATCAGTAGCAGCCCCCATTTTAACATTTATACACACAAAAATATCTTTATTATTATATCTCATGCATTTTCATTTTCTATGCAATTATTTATTATATCTTATGCAGTTTCAAGGATTTTCCCTTGTTACTGCTTACTATATATACCTCCCACATCCATGTATCACCACCACCACTTTCCAAAACGGAAGGCTACACTGTATACCTAAACCTAACTCAAATACATACATTTTCCAGTAAAAAAGTTTTTAGAGTGAAAAGGAGAGGAGCTACATTGAAAGGCGTCGCGTGGCAAGGTCATAAAATAGGCACGTTTTCCTACAGCACACAACCAACCAACCAAATACTACTCACTCCATCCATATACATACACATCCCTACATGTAAGCTGCTTGTTTGCTACCACTACTTACTTTTGTATATCGTCGAGTTATTGAGATAAACAAACTAAGCGAGTGATGGTGGTAATGTCATAAAATCCCCAACCCATGTATTTATACTGCTATATAGTCATGCTTCTTGTATAATTATATATCAAGCTTTAATATAATT